>SKCR01055065.1:0-151377 GCA_019454045.1 Zanthoxylum bungeanum | reverse complement strand
CGCATCATGTAGTGACAGATAACAGAGTTCAGTTTCAAGGGGAAATAAAGGCAATGCTACAGAGATATGGGATATGACATCACAAGTCGTCACCTTACCGGCCGTAGGCAAATGGGGCAGTTGAGGCAGCCAACAAGACAGTAAAGAAGATATTAGCCAAGATGACAGAAAACTGTAAAGATTGGGCCAACAAACTACCATATGCCCTGTGGGGGTACAAAACATCAGTAAGAATAGCAACATGAGCCACGCCTTACTCTTTGGTCTATGGAATGGAAGCAGTACTGCCAGTGGAAGTTGAGATACAGTCCTTGATGGTATTAGCAGAAACAGAGTTGCCTGAACATGAATGTGCCTCACAGAGATTTGAGCAGTTAGCACTGCTGGACGAGAAGAGGATGAAGTCCTTGCATCACATGCAGATATATCAGAAGAGACTAGCCCGAGCATTCAACAAAAATGTGTGTCCTACTAAGATCAGAAAGGGTGATTTTGTGCTTAAGCAGTCGAGGCCGTCGACGACAAACCCAAGAGGAAAGTTCAGACCTAGATGGGAAGGACCTTACATAGTGTAGAAAGTAATGGGAAATGAGGCAGTGAGACTGTCAGATTTGGAAGGGAACGAGTTCACCGAGCCGATCAACGTGGACAAATTGAAACAGTAATTCGCTTGAGAAAGAGAAGACCTGGCAGAAGACCTAACCCAACAGGATAAGGAATTCATGCATGCATGCATACACATAACGTATCTGCATTCTTTTTTTGTGTTTTGTTTTGTATTCACAGGTTTCAAAGAAGAAAAGAAAAAAGCGGCAAATGCAAGCCAACCAGAAGCAACAACGCATCAGTATCAGCTTGTGGGCCGAGGCCCACATCAGTATCAGTTTTGGGATGAGTCCCAGGGTCGAGGCCCACGTTGGTATCAGTTTGGGGCGAGGCCCGCATCAGTGTCAGTTTGGGGCCGATGCCCATATCAGTATCAGTTTTGAGGATGCGTCTCAGGGTTGTGGCCCATATCAGCATCATCAGTTTTGGGGATGCGTCCCAAGGCCATGACCCACAACATCAGTATCAGTTTGGGGATGAGTCCCAGGGGCGAGGCCCACATCAGCATCAGTATCAGCAGTTTTGGGGATGCGTCCCAGGATCATTACCCACATCATCAGCAGTTTTGGGGATGAGTCCCAGGGTCGTGACCTATATCATCAGCAGTTTTGGGGATGAGTCCCATGGGCGAGGCCCACATCAGCATCAATATCATCAGTTTTGGGGATGCGTCCCAAGGTTGTGGCCCACATCAGCATCAGTAGTTTTGGGGATGCATCCAAGGGTCGTGACCCCGCAACATCAGTATCAGTTTGGGGATGAGTCCCAGGGGCGAGGCCAACATCAGCATCAGGTGCAGCAGTTTTGGGGATGCGTCCCAGGGTCATGACCCACATCATCAGCAGTTTTGGGGATGAGTCCCAAGGTCGTGACCCATATCATCAATAGTTTTGGGGATGAGTCCCAGGGTCGTGACCCACATCATCAGCAGTTTTGGGGATGCGTCCCAAGGTCATGACCCACTTTGTCAATGTTATCGGGATACGTCCCACGGTCGAGGCCCCCTTTGTCGGTTGCAGTTATCGGGATGCTTCCCAGGGCCGTTGGCCCCCTGCATCATCAGTTTTGGGGATGCGTCCCATGGTCGTGACCCACATTGTCAGCGATATTGGGATGCGTCCCAGGGTCGAGGCCCCCATTGTCGGTTGCAGTTATTTGGATGCGTCCCAGGATCGAGGTCCACTGCATCATCAAATCAGCTCGAAGCAGCATGCAAGTCAGGTGGCAGCTGGCGAGCCAGGTAAGTAAAAATGCATTGGACAACTTTGATAGGATTGTCATTGTCACACACTGCACAAGTCCCATCAAAGTGGGGGCGACTGTAGGCACTGCATTTTGCATATAAGTCCCGATGATGAGTCTCGTACGGAGGCACTACTCTTTAGGTTGCGGAAGTCGCGGGAAACGAATGTCGGAAGGGGAAATTCGGAATAAGTATGTCATCGGATTCAATTCACATGTTCACTGCTTTCGTTCGTGCTGCGTTCGTGAACACGTTCGAACGTCAAACAGATTGCGGTCGTTCATGTAGCGTTCGAATAGGCGTTCGAACGGTGTCGGTACTTTTGGTTTTGTTGCTAGCCTCACGCCCAAGCCCAATTAGCCCACCAAAACCCACCAAAAAATAATTAAAACATTTAAAACATGTCACAAATTAAAATAATATCCTTCCTAAATTAAATAAATCACATCCCAATCTAAATAATTCACATACCTAAATAATAAAATCAAATAAATCAATTCCTAATTAGAAATATTCCGCCATAATTGCTTGATCCCATTCCTATTCAAACAAGAGAAACCCTAGCCTTTGCCTATAAAAGAAACACAAATCCAACCTTAGAACCCCTAGCTCATTCTCACAAAAAAGCACAAAAATAAATAAGCCTAGCTAGAGCATTCACGTCCCAAGCAAGAGAAAATAACCCTCACATTGCCGAGAATCACAACCCATCCAGCACCCTCATATTGCCGCACAACCAACACCAGAAACAATCTCCATATTGCCACACAACCATCACCAAAACAGCCCCATATTGCAGCACAACTAACCCCAAAACACCCATTATTCACCGCAAACAGTAGCCAAAAACAGTCCATTAATATAGCAAAACAGTGACAAAAAAATTACACTTTAAAATCCTTGAATTACCGTAAGAAACAGCAGCAAAACAGCAGTAAAACAGAGGAAACGACAGCTCAAAACAATGAAGCAGTGAACGAGAGCAGTGGACCAGTGGACCAGAGGAGTTGCGGAGCATCAACCCTTCCGACGGCCGTGTAACGCTCTTTCGAGAGACGACCTAAGAGGTTAGACCTGAGGGCACCCTTCTTATTTATTCTCATCTTTTTTTGTTGTTGTTTATTAGAATTCCCCCGCATGAGAGTCCTTGAATGAATGGAATATGTGTTCCCTCTTGTGGTATATCGGATGGAAACCCGGACGTAAATTCCTTAGCCGAATCCAAATGGACGGTATTGCGGTTTGCACTCGGGATACAATACCACATATCACTTGAGAGATTCACACTCATTGTTTCATCCAACCTTGTATTCGAGCATGATTGGGTTGCTAGCATGTTATTTATCTTTTAAGCATGATTTAGTCGTTAGTATGCTATTGCTTTCTGCATGTTACTTATTTATGCATGATGATATAGTGCGCATGGGCTAACTAGGGTGGATTAAAGGTCCTATATTTGAGGGAAATACCTAAAGGCTACCTATTCCATGATGTTTTGCCGCGCCAGACGGAGTATGTTTGATTGAATGTGAGATATGTTTAATCGAGCATACGAAGTCCTATATTATTGTTGTCTTTATTTTATATGCATGGTAACAGAATGCGCATGGGCTAACTAGGGTGGATTAAAGGTCCTCTATTCGAGGGAAATGCCTGAAGGCTACCTTTACCACGATGTTTTGCCGCGCCTTTTATTATGTCATTTACCCTTTGCATATCATTGCTTTATTTATGCATGCATTGCATTCTTATGCGCATGGGCTAACTAGGGTGGATTAAAGGTCATCTATTCGAGGGAAATGTCTAAAAGGCTACATTTTCCATGATGTTTTGCAGCGCCGGACAAGGTACACCCGATTGAATGCGAAATGTGTTCCATCGGGCACACGAGGTCCTACATTGTGTATTTGTTTATCCATATATATGTTTGTGTCATTTCGGATGCCATTTTTGACAATCTCGTTCGAACGCGTTTCCAAATGCTACACGAACGTATGCATTCTGTCTCAAGAATAGAAGGTGTGCAAACTTGTAAAATCCTTGTAGGGATTAAAACAAGCACATGTACAATGGCATGAGAAATTTGACAAAGAGATGTTGTCAAGTGAGTTTAAAACCAATGAGTGTGATAAATGTGTGTACGCTAAATCAACTCAAAAAAGATATGTCATTGTGTGTCTCTACGTATACGATATGCTGATAATTGGTAGTAATCATGAAATGATTCAGTCTATCAATAAAATGTTATCCAGAAAATTTGATATGAAAGATTTGAGAGTAGCTAACCTAACTTTTTATCTATCAAAGAATACTAGCTCAAGCGTATCACAATTAGAGTATTCGAGGATCATCGGAAGTCTGATGTATCTCACGAAATGCACACGACCTGATATCGCTTAAGCTGTGAACATGCTTTGCAGATATACGAGCAATCCATGACATAACCACTGGAAAGCCAAAGTAAGAGTTTTGAGGTATCTGAGAGAAACTTCAAAATATGGGCTACATTATGAGAGATATCCTGCTGTTCTAGAGGGATACATCGATGCTAACTGGATATCTGATACAGTGGATTCCAAATCTACGAGTGTATTTATTTTCACACTTGGTAATGTAGCCGTGTCATGAAAATCCTCGAGGCAAACATGTATTGCCCGATCTACTATGGAATCAGAGTTCATAGCATTAGACAAAACAACGGAAGAAGCAGAATGACTTAGAAACTTCATGGAGGATATTCCTAGTTGGCCCAAACTGGTGCCAGCGATAAGCATACATTGTGATAGCCAATCGGCTATTGGGAGAGCCCAAAATACAATGTATAATGGTAAGTCACGACACATGCGTCGGAGACATAATACCATACGTCAACTGCTTTCAAGTGGCATAATATCGATTGATTATGTTAAGTCGAAGGAAAACCTAACGGATCCACTTACTAAAGGTTTACCTAGAGAGCAAGTTGAGAAGTCATCGATGGGAATGGACTTGAAGCCTATAAATTAAGAATTGTCACTGTGGAAACCCAACTTAGCTGACTGGAGATCCCAAGATCTAGGTTCAAAAGGGACAACTGAAACTTTGTGCAATTCAAAAAAAACACTGAAAAGTTTTGTACTCTTTCCCATTCCGATAATGACGCATAGTGCTGTCTGTCAAGGTTAGGATAAACTAAGGCTTTTAATGATCATTATATTAGGAGATGAGTCCTAATGGGGGTAAAGACAAATTACCTCTTCATAGTAGATCACCTATTTCAAGTAAGAAGTGAGGCCGCTTCCATGAGATTTTACAGGCTGATTTTCCTAAAGTGCTTGATGAATCCGGGACCGCTGTTCAGGGCCGAAATGAACACAACCGTAGAACGGGAAATGGTCGAAGTAAAGCTGTGTGTTGATAATTGTCTTGGTTTACACCAACGGCAGAACAGTTCAAGACTATGGGTCACTGGTTTGCCAAGTAAACCCGATTGTCATTCACTAGGAAATGTTCAAGGCGAAAGCTACCTATTTCGATGCAGCTTTAGTTCACGAAAACTCTCTCAAGTGTCTGCATGAATATTTAGAGAATTATGGGGGATTGTAGTAAATTCTATAAATTATTGTGTTTGGATGGAGGAGGGACATGTCTCTTGGATGGTACCCTAAGGGGACATGTCCTTCAATTTAGAAGAACTATCATTTGGCTCCAAATGGTGCATGGAAGGGGTATAACCCTTAGGAGGGTTACACCCCAAACCAAGGGTGCCCTTAAGACACCATTCCATGTCTATTTAAAGGGTGTTGGAGGTTCATTCTAAGGATCCAGATTTAAGTATTGAGTCTCATCATTTCATATTTTGAGTAAAGAGATAGTTTTTCCACCATCTTTCATAGTTCAAGATCTTGTTAAGGAGTGCCCATTGAACACAAGGAATCCGAATTATCCTGGGAGAACATTGGCCACTTCGAATCCGTAGAGCACCAGAGACGGAGTCTAATAAGTTCTTAAGGACAGAGAATCATCTCGATTTGGACGTTTTAATCAGGTTTTTCTGGTTCTTAAAGTTTTAGGGTTTGCATGATAATGTAGAATTACTTTTGATTTTCTGGATTTGAATTTGTTTATAGCATGTTTGTTTTCTGTTTAATGACACCAAACAACCAACAGTTACAAGTCAGTTAAGGGAGCTGGTGCAGGTAACAGTTACTGGTGTAAAGTAGTTACATTCAGATGAAATCTGTTGGAGCCCTGCACGTGAAGGCTCGTGACTTTCAGCTTAAGCTATATGTGTTGTGCAGACTATAAAGAGAGCTCTGTGAGCAGTATTGAGGGTGCTTTTCTTTTGTTAATTCAAAGAGCATTGGATATCATTCAATAGCTTGTTCCAAAATTGAAAATTCTCTGTAAAACTTGTAACCCACTGAGATTAGTAAAGGAGCACTGAGATCTTGTTTGCCCGTGGATGTAGTTGATTTCCGAACCACATAAATCTTGCTTGTGTCATTCTTTCAATTCTGTTTTTATTTTTTGTAATCATTGTTGATTAAAAATCTTGTTATTCTTAGTCAGTTCTTGATCAAATTTGGAAATTGACCATAACAAATTGGTATCAGAGCTTGGTTTCAACAGCAATGGCGTTACCAAAGTTGGAAATCGAGAAGTTTAATGGCAATACTGATTTCAACCTCTGAAAGTGAAGATTAAGACCTTGCTGGTTCATCAAGGTCTGGAATATGCCATTTATGAGAAGGGGAAGGCAAAGAAACTAGAAAAGATGAGTGAAGAAGACTTCCAAGAAACCTTTGATAAGGCTCACAGCACAATAGTTCTCAGCCTTGGCGATAAGGTGTTAAGGGAGGTTGCTAAAGAGACAACAGCCATAGGACTATGGCAAAAGCTTGAGAATCTGTACATGGCATAGTCTTTCGCCAACAGGTTGTATCTCAAGAAGATGTTGTATACTTTGGAGATGAAAGAAGGGGAATCACTTGCTGAGCATCTTGATGCATTTAACAGGATCATTCTTGATCTTGAAAATGTTGAAGTCAAGGTGGAAGATGAAGATCAAGTAATCCTTATCATGAGTTCATTACCAGATAGCTATGAATCTTTTGTTGATACTCTTATGTATGAAAGAAGCTCTCTAACCATGGAAGATGTTAAAGCTTCCTTAAACTACAAAGAGTTAAAAAGAAGATCAAATCACATTGGTGGAGGATCAGAGGAAGGGCTTCATGTGAGAGGAAGAACGAAAAAAGAAGGAAGCAATGGAAAAGAATCAATCAAGATCAAAGTCAAAGAACAGAAAAAGAAAATGTTTTTACTGTCACAAAGAAGGTCATATAAAGAATGACTGTTTTGAGAGAAAGAACAAACAAAAACCGAAGGAAAATAGCCATGAGAAGAAATGTGATGCTGCGTTGGCATCCACTGCATCTGATACATCAGATGAAGGATATCAAAGTGCTGATTTGTTGATTGCTTCATAATCCAGAAATGAAGGTGAGTGGGTCATTGACTCAGGTTGCTCTTTTCATATGTGTCCAAATGAAAATCTGTTTAGCTCTCTTAATTATGAAGATGGTGGTAACGTGTTGATGGGAAACAAAATGGCATGTAAGGTTACTGGAATAGAAAGTGTAAAAATAAAAATATGATGGGATTGAAAATGAATTGCATCAAGTGAGATTGGTTCCTGAACTAACCTAATCTCACTAGGAATGCTTGATCAACATGGCTTCTATTTTAGAGCAGAAAAAGGATATATCAAAGTCATAAAGGGGTCACTGGTGCTAATGAGGGGAAAAAAGAAGAATGGTCTCTATATACTAGAAGAAGAAACTCTCACAGGGAGTAGTGCTGTGTCTGCTAGACCTATTGATGATAAGACAAGGTTGTGGCACTTAAGGATGGCTCATATAAGTGTCAAAGGCCTAAATGAGTTATACAATCAAGGATTACTAGGGGATGATGGTATCTCCACCCTAGAATTCTGTGAAAATTATGTGCTAGGGAAGTCAAATAGAGTGAAGTTTGGAGTTGGCATTCACAAAACAAAGAACACTCTTGATTATGTCCATTCAGATTTGTGGGGTCTTGCTCAAGTACCATCCTTAAATGGCTCAAAGTATTTCCTATCTATCATTGACGAATATTCCAGGAAGGTGTGGGTGTTTGTGATTAGAAGCAAAGATAAGGTGTTTGAGAAGTTCACAGAATGGTTCTCCTTGATGCATACTCAAACTGGATAAAAGGTAAAAAGGGTCAGAACAGACAATGGCCTTGAGTTCCTTTAACAAAGACTTTGATGAATTCTGTGTTAAAGAGGGAATTGTAAGGCATATGATAGTACCTAATACCCCTCAACAGAATGGATTGGCTAAAAGGATGAACAGAACCCTTATGGAAAGGGTGAGGTGTATGCTGATACAATCCAGGTTACCAAAATAATTCTGGGCAGAAGCTGTGACAACAGTAGCCTACATAATCAACATGAGTCCTTCAACAACAATTGGGTTATTGACACCGGAACAAAAGTTGTTTAAAAAGCCTTCTGATCTAAGTAAAATTAAAGTTTTTGGATGTGAGGCATATGCACATATCAAGAAAGGAAAACTTGAACCTAGAGCAATTAAGGGTTTGTTCATTGGATATCTAGAATGGGTGAAATGGTATAAGCTATGGTGCAAAACTGAAACCAAGGATAAGTGCATCATTAGTAGAGATGTCACTTTTAATGAGTCCTCAATATTGAGTCCACAAGCTGAATTGACAGATAAACAAGCTGATAATAGTACTCAGATGGAGAGAGTTCAGCTGGAGGTGGAGCTTAACAGTAATAAATGGTCAACGGGGAATTCAGAAGAGTTGGAACATGAAAAAAATGAAGAAGAAACAACTCAGCAACCGGAATTACAAGCTGATTCAGAGTTATCAGACTATAATTTAACTAGAGATAGACAAAGAAGGCAGATAATGCCTCCCATGAGGTATAAATACGCTGACTTAATTGCATATGCACTAACTGTGGCTGATACAGTGGTTGATGAAGAACCGAGAACCTATAAGGAAGCCATGATGAGCAAATATTCAAATGAATGGATGATTGATATGGAAGAAAAGATTAAGTCACTTCATGATAATCAAACTTGGGTACTTGTAAAGAAACCATTAAAAAAGAAGGTTATGGGATGTAAATGGATATATAAGGTGAAAGAAGGAATTCCAGGGGTTGAATCAGTAAGGTTTAAGGCCAGGCTAGTGGCCAATGGGTTCACTCAAAAGGAGGGGATTGACTATACTGAGGTCTTCTCACCAGTAGTCAAACATACCTCAATAGGAATCCTTTTGGCACTAACTGTGGTGTTCAATTTGGAGTTGGATCAATTAGATATAAAGACAGCATTCCTACAAGGAGAACTTGATGAGGAAATTGTGATGTCTCAACCAGAAGGATTCATAGAACCTAGAAAATCAGACATGGTTTGTCTAATAAAGAAGTCCCTCTATGGTCTCAAACAGTCCCCAAGACAGTGGTATAAAAGGTTTGATGTCTTCATGCTTCAGAGTGGGTTTACCATAAGTGCTTATGACAGTTGTGTGTATTATAAGGATCTGGGGAAGCAAAAAGGATCCTTGGTTTATAAATCAAAGAGAGAGGCAGAGATGAACCTTGTTTGTGTCGCAACAAGGATATATAAAGAAGGTGCTTAAAAGGTTTGGAATGACCAATTCAAAGGGTGTGTCAACTCCTCTAGCAAGTCATTTCAAGCTGTCAAAGCATCAACACCACAAACAGAAGATGAATGGGAGTTTATGTTTCATATACCCTATGCAAATGTAGTTGGTAGCCTGATGTAATGTGTGTGTACCAGGCCAGACTTGGCACATGGAGTAAGTGTCATAAGCAGGTTTATGGGAAATCCAGGCTGTGAGCATTGGGAAGCTACAAAGTTGGTAATGAGATATCTAAAAGGAACTAAAGATTTTGGACTGATGTACAACTCAAGCAGGGGAAATGAAGATATCATAGTTGGATTTGTTGATTCAGACTATGCATGAGATATTGATGGAAGAAGATCAATAACTGGATGTATCTTTGAAGTTTTAGGCTGCACTGTGAGTTGGAAAGCCTATCTTCAACATGTAGTGGCTTTATCCACTACAAAAGCAGAATATATAGCTGCAACTGAGACAGTAAAAGAGGCAATGTGGATAAAAGGTTTAGTTTCTAAACTTGGTTTGAAAGAGCAGTCTGCTGCGTTATACTGTGATAGCCAGAGTGCTACACAGTTATCAAAAAATCAAATTTATCATGAAAGGACAAAATATATTGATGTTATGATGCATTTGATTAGGGATGAAATCTCTAAAGAAACAATTAGAGTAAGGAAAATTCATACGGAAGATAAACCAACAGATATGTTGACTAAATCATTAGCTTCTGTCAAGTTCAAACATTGTTTAGATTTGATAGGGGTGGAACTGTTGGGGTGTTGGGCGATGGGCGCAGCGGAAGCGCGGTTCGGGCGAAATCGTATTTTAAAACTTTTTCAAAATACCGAATAACTTATTTAATATCTAATATGAATAATTTATTCATATTTCACCTAAACTTATTTATTCGTTATCAAATAGCGACATATATATATATATATGAAATGTTGCGAAACTTTTACGAAAATATTTTTCTGCAAAATGACGCAAAACACATTTTTAACTGAACCGACCACCCGTCACTTATGGGGACTGCCAGGTCAGCCCCAATAGTGTCAAGGGCAGTTCATGGGCTGCCCGAACAGTGACAGATTCACTGTTTGGGCAGCCGTCGCCTGGTTGACTCAACCGGTAACGCTGTTTTTGGCCATTTCCGCTTATTTCAACTTGGAAACACTTTCCGACAATTGTACCAACTCCCAAAATACATTCATTACATTCATATGACATAAAATTCATCATCAAAACAGAACTAACTTCAGGTCTGATCCATAACACCAAAATGCCAATTTTTCATGCTTTAAATCCAAAAATTCAAGATTAATCTAATTAATCAAGACACCAACCAAAGTCACCACATATGAACAACCCCAAGAATAATTCTAGGTGCCACAAGAGTGGTCATAACACTCTAGAATAACAACTCATCAATAAATGATTAAATTGGACAATAATTACACTAATTGCATCCAAATACACTTCACAAATGCATTATGCTTCCAATTCATCCACCAAATTTCAAAAAGCCCCAAATTTAAGAAACTAAAGAACCCTAGAACCATTATAAGAATTCAAGAAAATATGAAACCAAATTTCAAGCTTAGGGTTAAGTAGATTACCTTTAATCCCTTGAAATCCCAAACTTTTTCTTGAATTTTTCTTCATTTTCTTCATTGTTTCATCAAACAAAGATTTGGGTTTTTTCTTGGAGGAGGTTCAGTCATGGCAGCAAGTTGTTGGAATTTTATTCATGACCGACTCAAGCATAGTAAAAGGGGGCATTTTGGTCATTTTCATTTTAATCAAATTAAAATGATAATTACACTTTTTGTTAGCCAATCAATTGGCACAACCAAAGTATAATTAAATCATGCCACATCAACCAATAATAATTAGACAAATTTCATTACATTTATGGAAAAAGATTAATAATAATAATTTAAATATTTAATAATTAAATATCTAAATAATTAATTAATGTAATTATTATTATATATGTATTTTTATTTACAATAAATAACAAATATATATATATATATACACACACACATATATATATGGCATGTGTCAAAGTCTCATTTGATGAATAATTAATGTGTATTCAATCGTATTATGTATCAAATACAAATACACAATAATTATTATCGGACAAAATCTCCTAATTGCATGTATTATCGTTTAACCGATTAAACGATCCGAATTAACTCATTTAATCCGGTGAAGTATTATGAATAATCAATATTATTCATATCGAGTTGCCCAAGTGCTCAACAAGTACACTTCATATTGTGAGACTCTCTAAGTTTAGGTTTATCAGTCACGAAATCCAATTCGTGTTCATAATCGACCCACTCATGGATTATGACGACCACGGATAATCTCGCTAAACTATGCAAGTCGAGGTCATTGCATACGTATAATTCCTCCGTCATATGCTATCTGTATTATACCTCAGATATAGATGAGAACGTCAAATCCGTTCGGTATAATATAGTCGACTTTCAATTACAATCTCTAAATAACACTCGGAACTGATTTCCAAAGTTATACCACAGCCATGGATTTACTAGATCGTAAACACGTGAGGATGCCTATGCCTTGTACACAGGACTGACAGATCTTATCTTGATACGCACTGGATATTATGAGCATCAATCCACACCCAACGAACAAGCGGATGTCTGATCATGAATAGATTGGTGACGTGACTGCCATCAAAGTGTGGAGGATAACTCATATATCTCACTGTGGTATCTCAAGTCGAAGGACCACTATGCTCGCTCAACCCGAGAGGATTCCTATTGATGTTGGTGTACCATCTATTAGGAAATCTTCAGTGAGTCGTTCAGTGTCTTATCAAATAAATACCCACATGTCTATACGAGTCTCCCGAGACTCATGGTTCACTGGGATAAACCATCAGACCAAGTCACGATATACGACATGTACTGGTCTCAGCGGATTTTATTAATCGATCTGTGTTAGTAAATCTTGACCAGAAACTTTATTTAAGGATATACATCTTATAGCGCGCTTCCCAATGTCAATTACAAACTACCTTGTAACTGCACACTATATTATAAATCATAGGGTCTTTGTCTAATATATATGTATCACTGAACCAGATTCAGTTTCAATCTAATCCTAATCAGATATCTAATCGCAATTAGATCGATTAAGCGTATAAAAGACAAGGGTGCTACCATCTAAATTAGTAATATTATGGAAAATAGAATTGCTCGTATTTATGAATCAGACATAAATACGATCCGGATTGGCACTCCGAGCACAAACCCTAACAGGAACCATATTAGACATATGGGAAATTGGTGATTAGATCTCAGTGCTTGAATCAAGGTGGAGGTTTGTGATGGTTGATGATTCAAGCTCTGATGATGTTAATTAACCTGGGCAGTTTGTGTGAACTGGTGGTGTGGCCAGGAGCTGCTGAGTTAGTTACAAATTCAGAGGTTGTTACAAGTCAGTTAAGGGAGCTGGTGCATGTAACAGTTACTGGTGTAAAGAGTTACATTCAGATGAAATTTGTTGGAGCCCTGCACGTGAAGGCTCGTGACTTTCAGCTTAAGTTATATGTGCTGTGCAAACTATAAAGAGAGCTCTGTGAGCAGTATTGAAGGTGCTTTTCTTTTGGTAATTCAAAGAGCATTGGATATCATTCAATAGCTTGTTCCAAAGTTGAAAATTCTCTGTAAAACTTGTAACCCACTGAGATTAGTAAAGGAGCACTGAGATCTTGTTTGCCCGTGGATGTAGGCAATTGCCGAACCACTTAATCTTGCTTGTGGCATTCTTGATCAAATTTGGTAATTGACCATAACACATTTTCTGCATCAAGCAATGAAACCCCAAAAAAGTTAAATGGCTGTTGGGCTCAAGGAAGAAAAATCTCGTGATTGAATTTGAAAGCAAACAATGCAACATCATTAAAAAAGAAAAAAGTGAGCACAAAATCAAATTGCTATGAACATGGTGAGATTGAAATGTGCCAGAATGAGCCTGATTGGGTAAAAGTTTAGTCTCTAAGCTCAAGCCCAAGGGCATAAAGTCAAACTCCTTATTAACCTGGGCAGTTGTGATGTTTGATGATTCAAGCTCTAATGATGTTATTAAAACCTAGGCAGTTTGGTGAACTGGTGGTGTGGTCAGGAGCTGCTGAGTGAGTTTCAAATTCAGAGGTGGTTACTGTAGTAATTCTCTAAATTATTGTGCTGGATGGAGGAGGGACATGTCTCTGGGATACCCCAAAGGACATGTCCTCCAATTTAGAAGAACTCGCATTTGGCTCCAAATGGTGCATGGAAGAGGTATAACCCTTAGGAGGGTTACACCCCAAACCAAATGGTCCCCTTAAGTCACCATTCCATGTCTATTTAAAGGGTTATGGAGGTTCATTATAAGGATCCAGATTTAAGTCTTGAGTCTCATCATTTCATTTTTTGAGTAAAGAGAGAGTTTTTCCACCATCTTTACTAGTTCAAGATCTTGTTAAGGAGTGCCCATTGAATAAGAGGAATCCGAGTTATCCTGAGAGAACATTGGCCACTTCGAATCCGTAGAGCACCAGAGACAGAGGCTAATAAGTTCTTAAGGACATAGAATCATCTCGACTTGGACGTTTTAATCAGGTTTTTCCGGTTCTTAAAGTTTTAGGGTTTGCATGATAGGTGTAGATCTCTTTGATTTTCTAGATTTGAATTTGTTTATAGCATGTTGTTTTGTTTTTTTTTAATGATACCAACAACCAACAATCTTAAGAACTTATTAATTAGTGTTGTTAGATAGTAATTCACATGCTTAGATAAGAAAATTTTCTGGAAAAATAAAGTATGTGCATGAAAAATACGTTAGGGCGTTCGAACACCCGACGAATGCAAAGGCTAAAATCTGAAATTTTGTAAGAATGTTCGAACGCATCTTCAAACGCAACTTGAACGCAAGCCTTTTGCCTAAGAACGTTCGAACGCGTCTTCAAACGCAACTCGAACGCAAACCCTCTGACTTAAAATGTTTGACGCGTCGTCTAAATACAACACGAACGAAACTCTATGGAATACTCTGTTCCAACGCGTTCTCGAATGCTCCACGAACGTGAACTCTCTGGAACACTTCGTTCGAACGCGTTATCAAACGCAACACGAACATGCACACATTGGACAGTCTCGTTTGAACGTAGATACGAACGCGACACTAACGAATTAATCCTGGAATTGGTTTTAAAATTGAATAGACTTAGATTAATTCAAGTAATCATAATATTAACTTAGTAAATCATATACTGAATAAAAAATAATCTTGGTAGTATAGATTTAAGTTATTATTAGTGTGTTCAATTATCACAAGCATACACATAGTGATAAAGTTGAAAATTAATTGCTTGTTGCATAATTGGTTGAGAATTTAAAGTGTAATCATACATAAGTAATTCCATCCAATCTTGATTGACACATACACATATATATACACATATCAAATATGTATTGTAAATCATAAGTCTAATACTGAGTTTGAATTGCTAAGAGATCCTATTGAAGAAGTGTTTAAATGATATTCTGTCAAAAAGGCGATAAGAGCCTAAGTGGTCAGTGATTTAAGTGGTTACTCCGGACCCCCATCGTCCTCTAGGAATATTCCTTTATATACTTTTCATAATAATCTTTAGTCGAAATTCAAGGACTTGTGTTTATTTGTACTACCGTCCAATAGAACAACGAGTAGATACTTGGTATATCACTTTGAACAAAGATCATTTGTTGATCGTTGTGTAATTTGTCTTTTGTAGACTTATTGACCCCTGTTGGTTTTCCAGTTACATATGGCTAGCGGAAACATCACAGTACTGGTCTCTCATGGAGAAAAACCGGAAAAGTTTGGTGGGGGCAAACTTTTAACAGTGGCAGAGCAAAGTGTTGTTCTACCTGACAACTCTACAGTTGGCTAAATACCTCAAAGATCCTCCGGATCCTGTGGAGGGTGAATCGGAAATAGCCAAGAAATTGCGGGAAGAGATATGGTCGTCTGGCGACTTCTTGTGCAAAAACTACATTTGGGTGGACTTGACAATACCCTGTACAATGTGTACCAAGACATGGTTTCTGCGAAGATTCTATGGGAATCTCGCAAGAAATATAAAATCGAGGATGCCAGACAAAAAAATTTATCGTGGGTAGGTTTTTGGACTATAAGATGGTAGATTCAAGAACCGTAATGTCTCAGTTGGGTGAACTACAATTGATCATTCATGAAATATTGGATGAAGGTATGAAACTCTGTGAGACGTTTCAAGTTGCCATTATCATTGAAAAGTTGCCTCCATCATGGAAGGACTTCAGGAGCTATCTAAAACACAAAAAGAAGCAGATGAGCCTTGAAGACCTTGGAGTTCGATTAAGGATCGAAGAGGACAACAGAAAGTCTGAAAAGGCTAGCTACAAGACTATGAAGTCTAAGGCCAACATCAGCGAGGATGGAAAAGGTAGCAAAAAGAGAAAAGAATAGTGGAACTGATTTTTCCCAAGCAAATAAGAAGTTCAAGGGGAAATGCTTCAATTGTGGAAAAAAATGGTCATATTGCAAAGGACTGCAGGAAACAAGAAGTCTCATGACAAGGGCAAGAAAAAGAAAAATGAGGCCCATGTCGCTGAAGATGAGCAGTTAACTGATGAGATCTTAGAGATGAACCTCTCAGCACTGGTAACTGAAGCCAACTTGGTTGGGAATCCGAGAGAATGATGGGTAGACACTGGGGCTACTCGTCATATCTGTTTTGATAACAAGATGTTTTCCTCGTATCAGAAGGTCGATGGTGGCGATCATTTGACTATGGGAAACTCGTCTACCTCTAGAGTGGTTGGACAAGGCACAGTGGTTCTGAAGATGATATCCGGAACGGAGCTTACATTGAAGAATATTTTGCATGTTCCAAATATTTGGAAGAACTTGGTCTCGGGTTCTCTCCTTAGCAAGAATGGCTTTAAGCTTGTATTTGTTTCTGACAAATTTGTATTGACAAAAAATGATGTCTATGTAGGAAAATGATACCTCACTGAGGGCCTTTTCAAATTCAATGTAATGACTGTCAATCGACACAGTGCTATTAATAATAAAGCTACAACGTCTGCTTAAATTATTGAGTCACAAAATGTATGGCATGGGAGGTTAGGACATGTTAATTATGATACGATGTGTAAATTAATTAACATGGACCTTATACCTAAATTTATAATTGATAGCCAACATAAGTGTGAGGCATGTCTTGAAACAAAAATACATAGAGCATCATTTCATCGAATGAAGTTCTGAACCATTAGAACTTGTACACACTGATGTGTGTGATATGAATATTGTGCAAACAAGAGGCGGTAAAAAATACTTTGTCACTTTTATCGATGATAGCACAAAATTCGGTTATGTGTATTTGCTGATGAGAAAAGATGAAGCTATTGAGAGCTTTATACACTATAAGAATGAAGTTGAGAATCAACTTGGCAAGAAAATCAAAAGAATCAGAAGTGATAGAGGTGGTGAATATGTGTCACCATTTGGTGAATATTGTTCCAATCATGGAATTATTCACGAAACTACTGCTCCTTATTTGCCTCAACAAAACGGGATTGCTGAGCGCAAAAACCGAACATTGAAGGAAATGATAAACGCCATGTTGACAAGCTCTGGTTTACCCTAGAACTTGTGGGGGAAGCCTTGCTTTCCGCCAACTACGTTTTGAACAAGCTACCTCACAGGCTATTAGACAAGACACTATATGAGTTGTGGAAAGGTTATGTACATTCCTACAAATATCTGAAAGTGTTGGGGTGTCTTGCCAAAGTAATGGTTCCTAAACCTAAGAATGTTAGAATATGACCCAAAACTATTGATTGTATAATCATCGGATATGCTCTCAACAGTAGTGCATATCGATTCTTGATACACAAGTTTGAGATTCCTGACATCAATCCGAATATGATAATTGAGTCAAGGAATGCGACATTTTTGAAGAGACATTTCCTTGTAAGGAAAGACAAAGAAGAGTGTCTCTCAAAAGAACTATTGATGCTGTCAATGACAGTGATCAAGTTGACCAAGAGTCGGATCAACATGGAAATATTGAGGTAAATGAACCTAGATGTAGCAAAAGAGCTAGAACGTCTAAGTCATTTGGACCCAATTTTCTGACATATTTGTTAGAAAATGAGCCTCAAAGCTATAAGGAAGCAATGTCTTCGACAAAGGCAACTTTGTGGAAAGAAAATCTCAACAGTGAGATTGATTCAATCCTTCAAAACCATACTTGGGAGTTGGTTGATCTTCCTCCAGGTTGTAAGCCACTGGGCTATTGTAGGCACTGTATTTTTGCACATAAGTCCCTATGATGAGTCTCATTTGGAGACACTACCTTTTAAGTCACGGAGGTCACGGAAAACGGACATCGGAAGGGGAAATTCAGAATAAACAAGGTTCACGTTTTCGTTCGTGCTGCGTTCGTGTATACGTTCGAACGCCAAACAGATTGCGGGCGTTCGTGCCGCGTTCGAGGAGGCGTTTGAACGGTGTCGGTAATTCTGGTTTTGCTGCTAGCCTCACATTAAGCCCAATTCGCCCAAGCCTTGGCCCACACGCCCAAGCCCACTTAAAACACATATTTAACACATGGTGAAATCAAAACAAATCTAAAAATCACATACCAAATTAAAATAAACATTAAAATCAATCAAATATTTTAATTCCTTAATTAAGATATTCACCCACCAATTACACAAGATTCCTTCCTAACTAAACAAAATCACATACTAAATTAAAAAGATGTCATGCCTAATTAAAATCAATTATAACAAACTAAAGATATTGACTTCCTAATCTAAACCAAATTTTTCCCCCCTCAATCTTTGACTTTCCTTGCTCAACACCAAATCAAATCCCTTCCTTGTGAGACAAGGTGAAGCCCTAGTCATTCTCTATATAAACAACCCCTAACCAAGACATGCATTCGCCTAGCTCATTTATACAAGAAAAACCTCCCCTAGCTCATACACATAATATACACACAACTCACACAAATCACAAGACACAAAAGAAATAACACAAAAATTCTCTTCATCCCCTTTCCCTAAACACCGAAAACCAGACCTCCATTTAGCAACCTTGTATCACCGAAAAACAGCCCATACAGCAGCCCTAAAACACGCATACAGCAGCCCTAAACACACACATAAAACAGCCCCCGAACCACACCATAACACCACCGAAAATCACACCCAAAACAGTAGCCAAAACACCCCAAAAATAGTAACTAAGATACACCAGCAAAGCGGCAGCGAATCGGAGTCAAAGAAGCAGCAAAAGACAGAGAACATCGACCCAAAACAGTAAGACAACGAACGAGAGCAGTGAACCAGTGAACCGGAAGAGTTGCGGAACATCCACCCTTCCGACGACCGTACACCGTACTACCGAGAGACGACATAAAAGGTTAGACCTGAGGGCACCTTGTATTTATTATCTTTCATTTGTCTTTTACTTATTCTAATATATTTTTTTTAATTACATTAGAGTCGTTTTGTTGAGGCATGATGTGAATTCCGGATAAACGGAATGCATGTCCTCTTTTGTGGTATATCGGATGGAAACCCGGACTTAAATTCCATAGCTGAATCCGAATGGACGGTAGTACGGTTTGCACTCGGGATACAACTCCACGTACCACTTGAGAGATACGTATATTCCGTTTCATCCAAACTTGTATTTGAGCATGATGTAGTTAGTACGTTATTTATTTATTTAGCCTGATTAGACCTAGTGCGTTATTTATTCTTAAGCATGATTTAGTCCTTAGTATGTTAATCTTTATGCATGATTTAGATATCCATGTGATTAGATATGTCGTTGTTGTGATCCTGTTTGAATGCGTTATCTAAAACCATATGAATGTATGCAATCTGCCAGTTCCCGTTCGAACGCGTCATCGAACGCAACTCGAACGCGAACCTTCTGTTTACCGTTCGAACGCGTTATCAAACGCTACTCGAACGCACATGCATTTTGTATCATCAGGTCTGGTCCCGTTCGAACGTGTTATCAAACGCTACACGAACGCGAACCTTCTGTTTACCGTTCGAACGCGTTTACGAACGCTACATGAACGCGCACACACTGAACTGAGTCTGTCTCATCATATTTCATGCACAATTGCCTCTTGGGTGATCTCCCTTGCATTATGTAGCCAATCATATTATTTGTATTCCTGCATTTATCCATTCGATGTATTCATGAGATAGTACTCAAGCATGATTATGTTGTTCTTAGTTTTCCATATCATATGATTGAAATATGTTCATGAGATTGCCATGTGATGTTGCATGTTGTGATGAACTTGTTGATGCATGCATGTGAATTTAGAAGCATGATACTCTTGGAAATAAATGTTACTTAGACTTGATTAAATTATTACATAAATCCTTTCATTACAAGTGACATAAGTAAGGGACCATTCCGAACCCAACGGTGTGAGGTCTTCCCTTGCGAGGGGTGAGTGCAGCCTTAAATCTCATTTTCCCGGTTCACACCGGGTGGCGACTCCATTATTCTCCGGTTTAGTCCCCCGTGGCTACTCCGTACTCCCAACCGGGCCGCGAGCCTGGGACAACATGCGTCGTCCAGATCCTGTGTCCCACAGCTACAAAGGGATATTCAAATGGAAGATGAAACCGGATGAATCAATAGATAAGTACAAGACAAGGTTTGTCATAAAAGGTTATAGAAAAAAGAAGGCCTTGATTACTTTGATACATATTCACCAGTGACTCGTATCATTTCGATAAGAATGCTCATAGCCATAACATCTATATTTGGTCTTGAAATACATCAAATGGATGTAAAGACATCATTCTTGAATGGTGAATTGGATGAAGAGATTTACATGGAACAACCAGAAGGGTTTAATGTTCCTGGACAAGAACAGAAGGTGTGCAAACTTGTAAAATCCTTGTGGGGATTAAACCAAACACCTGTAAAATGGCATGAGAAATTTGACAAAGAGATGTTGTCAAGTGGGTTTAAAACCAATGAGTGTGATAAGTGTGTGTACACTAAATCAACTCAAATAGGATATGTCATTGTGTGTCTCTACGTAGATGATATGTTGATAATTGGTAGTAATCATTCGGGAAAATGGAAGAAAGCCATGAAATCCGAGATGGATTTTATGCATGACAATCAAATTCGGGACTTAGTTGAACTTCCTGAAGGAGTTAAACCTATAGGATGTAAATGAGTTTACAAAAGAAAGCGAGGGCCCGATAGAAATGTGGAAACCTTTAAGGTCCGACTGGTAGCGAAAGGTTACACTCAACGTCCTGGGATTGACTATGAGGAAACTTTTTCACCAGTAGCCATGATAAAATCCATTAGGATTCTTTAAGCCATTACTGCATATCACAACTATGTGATATGGAAAATGAATGTAAAAACCGCGTTCCTAAATGGATTCTTTGAGGAGGATATCTATATGGAACAACCATAGTGTTTCGTATCCAGTGAGACTTCAAACTTGGTTTGTAAGCTCCAAAATCTATTTATTGACTTAAACAAGCATCCCGAAGCTGAAATCGTCACTTTGATGAGATAATCAGATTATCTGGATTCATCAAGAACGAGGAAGAACCATGTGTTTATAAGAAAGTGAGTGAGAGCATGATAGTTTTTCTAGTCTTGTATGTAGATGACATCCTTATCATAGGAAATGATACATGATTGATGCAAAGTACGAAAGCCAAGAAAATGTTATCCAGTAAATTTGATATGAAATATTTGGGAGTAGCTAACCTAACTCTTCATCTATCAAAGAATACTGGCTCAAGTGTATCGCAATTATAGTATTCGAGGATCATCGGAAGTCTGATGTATCTCACGAATTGCACACGACCTGATATCACTCAAGCTGTGAACAGGCTTAGCAGATATACGAGCAATCCATGACATAACCACTGGAAAGCCATAGTAATAGTTTTGAGGCATCTGAGAGAAACTTCAAAATATGAGCTACATTATGAGAGATATCCTGTTGTTCTAGAGGGATACAGCGATGATAACTGGATATCTGATACAGTGGATTCCAAATCTATGAGTGAATTTATTTTCACACTTGGTAATGCAGCCGTGTCATGGAAATCCTCGAGGCAAACATGTATTGCCCGGTCTACTATGGAATTAGAGTTCATAGCATTAGAAAAAACAGCGGAAGAAACAGAATGACTTAGAAACTTCCTGGAGGATATTCCTAGTTGGCCCAAACCGGTGCCAGCGATAAGCATACATTGTGATAGCCAATCGGCTATTGGAAGAGCCCAAAATATAATATATAATGGTAATTCTCGACACATACGTCGGAGACATAATACCATACGTCAACTGCTCTCAAGTGGCATAATATCGATCGATTATGTTAAGTCGAAGGAAAACCAAACGGATCCACTTTCTAAAGGTTTACCTAGAGAGCAAGTTGAGAAGTCATCGAGGGGAATGAGCTTGAAGCCTATAAATTAAGAATTTTCACTGTGGAAACCAAACTTAGCTGACTGGAGATCCCAAGATCTAGGTTCAAAAGGGACAACTGAAACTTTGTGCAATTCAAAAAAAGTACTGAAGAGTTTTGTACTCTTTCCCATTCCTATAATGACGCAGAGTACTATCTGTCAATGTTAGGATAAGCTAAGGCTTTTAATGATCACTATATTAGGAGATGAGTCCTAAAGGGGGTAAATGCAGATTACATATTCATAGTAGATCACCTATTTCAAGTAAGAAGTGAGGCCGCTTCCATGGGATTTTACAGGCTGATTTCCCTAAAATGCTTGATGAATCCGGGACCGCTGTTCAGGGCCGAAATTGTTGGATAATTATGACCCATAGCGTCACTATTTGTACAGATCATGGTGTTGTTGTACAAATTAACTATGTGACAAAAGCGGTTGCTCTCTTATCATTTGTGATTAGATCACCTAGATGTATAAATGATAGGAGGTCCCTATGATTTGTTCCTGGATTGAGAATGATATGAGACAGTATCAGTCCACGAAGGATAAATCATTAAATATCCCTAGTTAGAGTATTATCGAGATTGGACATCGATAAATACGTAAAAGACTAGTATTACACTTGTGCGCGTTGTGAGGGCACAACAACATAGTTATCATATATTTGGGTATAAGATACTCATGCAAGTGTAATAGGAGGTTGTGTTTTACCGATGGTACGGGAAACAGCTTCGCTCTGGATAGACCCCCTCGAAATTCTATTGGTAGTATGACTATGTGTCTATGGAAGTCCGAAATCAGGGTAGGTGTATTTGGTCTTAACCTGAGACTTGCACCGCTAATACTTGCGACAATCAATATACTTTGGTTGCGGTCGTCCAGGGCTTTAACAGGTTCTGTGTACGCTAATGCTGAGTATATTGAGAATCGTAGTGTGTTGGGTGTGATGTCAAGACGGAAGTATCACTTCAGTCATATAGAGATGATGGTCACGTAGGATACGGTATTACTACTCTTAAGTACTGCAGTCATCGGGATAAAATGACAAGGTCATGTTTATCCGATTATAGAGACTAGTTACCAGACATCCGACATGTGCTTCGTACGGGGCATACATAATTCCAGCCCCAGACCTAGCACGTGATCATCCGATATTGGATTGACATACGCAATACTACGTATACTACGCCTGATATAGATTCTTTATTCATGTAAGGATATTTCTGGAGAATTGGGTAGGCATGACGCTTTGCTAGAAGCCAACCTTGTCTTGTAAATCGGTAAAACGTAGTACGAGGTACTTACTTGTTCGGATAGTCCGACGACCGAATTTACTGCCAACATATCCGGGGATCTCATGGGTCGCTTCCCAAAGATTCACCGATGACGTATGACTCACACTCTAAATTAATCTGGGATTAACTAGAAGAGAGAGAAAGTTAATCTGGGATTAATTGCGAAGATATTTTATCTGGGATAAAATATCAATTAAAGAGAGATAACGATTAATTTGGAATTAATCGATAAATTAATATATTCGATATATTAAAGGAAATTAGATTTCGATGCAGAATTAAAATTAGATTTTAATTCGGGCGAACGAATTAATTTAGAATTAATTCGTTAGCGACGTGAATAGTGATTTTGCTAGGCGTAATCATTTAATTACGACGCAACGGAAAATTCGTTAATTTGGAATTAGCGAACCTGAGCCCGAGATTATTTACGAGCGCATTCGCATTTCGAATTCGAGTGCGGCACGCAAGTCAAATCAAGCGTCAAATCACTAGTCGCAACTAGCGTCACATCATTCGTCAATCAAGTGATGCATGTCTTTCACTTTGAGTGATTGACGCAAGTCACTATTCATGAGTGATGTGAGTTGATGGAGGTTGATGTGGCTTTATGGTTTGACTTTTGTAAAGCCAAATTTGTGGTAAATGAATTTGAATTTCATTTAAGTGTATTTGATACACAAAATACAAATAACACACAACTCTCTTTTTCACTTAATCTCTCTCTCTCTCTCACGCCCTTCATGGGCTGTTTTTCTCTCTTCTGCAGTAGCTCACTGCCGTGAGCTAGGGAAGCAAGAGTGTTTGATTTTGTTGCAAAATCAAGAGAGCTAGCACTCAACAGGATCATGCGAAGGTGATAGGGAAGTCCACCCATGAGTCGGGAATCGTTTGACGAAGCTTGGAGCTTGGAAGATGACCTCCAATGGCCGAAAATCAGTGCACTGCTCACTGCCACTGCCGAATGCAGTAAAGAGGAGAAAATCAGATTTTGTTGCCTCCCGTGTCGCTCAACCGATCGATGTGAGTATTCCGCAACTTCGTTGATTTGTATTCGCACTTATTTCATGCTTGTTTATGATCTTGGGACCTTAGTAAACACCAACAGAAATGAACACAACCGTAGAATGAGAAATGGTCGAAGTAAAGCTGTGTGTTGGCAATTGTCTTGGTTTACACCAACGGTAGAACAGTTCAAGACTATAGGTCACTGGTTTGCCAAGTAAATCCGATTGTCATTCACTAGGAAAGGTTCAAGGCGAAAGCTACCTATTTCGATGTAGCTTTAGTTCACGGAAACTCTCTCAAGTGTCTGCATAAATATTTAGAGAATTGTGGGGGATCGTAGTAAATTCTCTAAATTATTGTGTTTGGATGAAGGAAGGACATGTATCTTGGATGGTACCACAAGAGGACATGTCCTCCAATTTAAAAGAACTCTCATTTGGCTCCAAATGGTGTATGGAAGAGGTATAACCCTTAGGAGGGTTACACCCCAAACCAAATGGTGCCCTTAAGATACCCTTCTATGTATATTTAAAGGGCTTTGAAGGTTCATTCTAAGGATCCAGATTTAAGTCTTGAGTCTCATCATTTCATTTTTTGAGTAAAGAGAGAGTTTTTCCACCATCTTTCTTAGTTCAAGATCTTGTTAAGGAGTGCCCTTTAAACAAGAGGAATCTGAGTTATCCTGGGAGAACATTGGCCACTTTGAATCCGTAGAGCACTATAGACGGAGGCTAATAAGTTCTTAAGGACAGAGAATCATCTCGACTTGGACGTTTTAATCAGGTTTTTCTGGTTCTTAAAGTTTTAGGGTTTGCATGATAGTGTATATCTACTTTTGATTTTCTGGATTTGAATTTGTTTATAACTGGTTTATTTTATGTTTAATGACACCAAACAACCAACAATTACAAGTCAGTTAAGGGAGCTGGTGCAGGTAACAGTTACTGGTGTAAAACAGTTACATTCAGATGAAATCTGTTGGAGCCCTGCACGTGAAGGCTTGTGACTTTCAGCTTAAGCTATATGTGCTGTGCAGACTATAAAGAGAGCTCTGTGAGCAGTATTGAGGGTGCTTTTCTTTTGGTAATTCAAAAAGCATTGGATATCATTCAATAGTTTGTTCCAAAGTTGAAAATTCTCTGTAAAACTTGTAACCCACTGAGATTAGTAAATGAGCACTGAGATCTTGTTTGCCCGTGGATGTAGGTGATTTCCGAACCACGTAAATCTTGCTTGTGTCATTCTTTCAATTCTGTTTTTATTTTTTGTAATCATTATTGATTAAAAATCTTGTTATTCTTAGTCAGTTCTTGATCAAATTTGGTAATTGACCATAACAAATTGGTATCAGAGCTTGGTTTCAACAGCAATGGCGTTACCAAAGTTGGAAATCGAGAAGTTCAATGACAATAATGATTTCAACCTCTGAAAGTGAAGATGAAGGCCTTGCTGGTTCATCAAGGTCTGGAATATGCCATTCATGAGAAGGGGAAGGCAAAGAAACTAGAAAAGATGAGTGAAGAAGACTTCCAAGAAACCTTTGATAAGGCTCACAGCACAATAGTTCTCAGCCTTGGCGATAAGGTGTTAAAGGAGGTTGCTAAAGAGACAACAGCCATGAGACTATGGCAAAAGCTTGAGAATCTGTACATGGCATAGTCTTTCGCCAACAGGTTGTATCTCAAGAAGATGTTGTATACTTTGGAGGTGAAAGAAGGGGAAGCATTTGCCTTCCATCTTGATGCATTTAACATGATCATTCTTGATCTTGAAAATGTTGGAGTCAAGGTGGAAGATAAAGATCAAGCAATCCTTATCATGAGTTCATTACCAGATAGCTATGAATCTTTTATTGATACTCTTATGTATGGAAGAAGCTCTCTAACCATGGAAGATGTTAAAGCTTCCCTAAACTCCAAAGAGTTAAAAAGAAGATCAAACATTAGTGGAGGATCAGGGGAAGGGCCTCATGTGAGAGGAAGAACGAAAAAAGAGGGAAGCAATGGAAAAAATCAATCAAGATCAAAGTCAAAGAACAGAAAAAGAAAGTGTTTTTACTGTCACAAAGAAGGTCATCTAAAGAATGACTGTTTTGAGAGAAAGAACAAACAAAAACAGAAGGAAAAGAGCCATGAGAAGAAAGGTGATGCTGCGTTGGCATCCACTGCATCTGATACATCAGATGAAGGATATCAGAGTGCTGATTTTTTGATTGCTTCAGAATCCAGAAATGAAAGTGAGTGGGTCCTTGACTCAGGTTGCTCTTTTCATATGTGTCCAAATGAAAATCGTTTAGCTCTCTTAATTATGAAGATGGTGGTAAAGTGTTGATAGGAAACAATATGGCATGTAAGGTTACTAGAATAGGAAGTGTAAAAATAAAAATGTATGATGGGATTGAAAGGGAATTGCATCAAGTGAGATTGGTTCCTGAACTAAAAAGGAACCTAATCTCACTAGGAATGCTTGATGAGCATGGCTGCTGTTTTAGAGCAGAAAAAAAGATATATCAAAGTCATAAAGGGGTCACTGGTGCTAATGAGGGGAAAAAGGAAGAACGGTCTCTATATACTAGAAGGAGAAACTCTCACAGGGAGTGGTGCTGTGTCTGCTAGACCTATTGATGATAAGACAAGGTTGTGGCACTTAAGGATGGCTCATATAAGTGTCAAAGGCCAAAATGAGTTATACAATCAAGGATTACTAGGGGATGATGGTATCTCCACCCTAGAATTCTGTGAAAATTATGTGCTAGGTGTAGGCATTGCATTTTTGCATGTGAAACCTGATGATGAGTCTCATTTGGAGGCACTACCTTTTGAGTCACGAAACCCGCGGGAAACGGATATCGGAAGGGGAAATTCAGAATAAACAAGCTCACTGTCTTCGTTAGTGCTGCGTTTGTTACTTCGTTCGAACGTCAAACAGATTGCGGGCGTTCGTGTCGCGTTCGAGGAAGCGTTCGAACGGTGTCGGTAATTCTGGTTTTCCTGCTAGCCTCACACCCCAGCCCATTTAGCCCCAAAGCCCATAAAACACATCCCAATTAAATAAATAAATATTAATTTAAATATTAAACATTAAATAAAATATTTAAAACATTTACCAAACTTAAACTAAAATCATGCCTAATTTAAATAATTTGAATATATTATATACTAAAACTAAAAAGAAGATATGCCTAATTAAAATCAATCCTAACCAATTAAAGCCAATCATATATTTGACTTCATAATCTAACAAGACATCTACCAATTTAAAATAGTTGACTTCCTAATTTAAAATATTTTGTCCCCCCTCAATCTTGTGTATACCATTCTTAGGACTCCTAATTTGGAAACTAGATCTCTTCCTTGTGAGACAAGGGCAAACCCTAGCTCTCTTCTATATAAACAACCCCTAACCAAAGCCATCCTCTCCTTGACACATATAATTCACGCTCCATTCTCTATAATACACGCCCAAAAACACTTCACATATACAAAAAAAAAAAAGAACAAAGAGCCCTAACCATCTCCTCCATAGCCGAGACAATAAGAACCTCAATCCTCCACCATAACTGAATCCACTACAAGCAACAATCCTCCATAGCCGAATCCAAAGCACCAATAACCACCATAGCCGAATCCAAAACAAACCAAACTCACCCTTAGCCGAATCCAGAACACCAAAATCCTTCAAAGTCGAGACCACTACAAGCAATAACCCTCCTTAGCCAAATCAAAACACTCTCCTCCTTCACCGAGAACACATCCCCCCATACAGCCCTTACAACCACTAAAACACCCCCTAACAAACACTCAAAAACAGCCCCTGAATCACCTTAAAACAGCAGCCCAAATCCTCTTAAAACAGTCCCTAAAAACCTTAAAACCAGTAACATAAAAACTGCATAGATAATCTTAAAAATAATCACGCACAACTGCACTAAGAACCCACAAAACTTGGAACAGTTCATTGAAAACGTTAAAACAGGTGGACTGAGCAGTGAGCAGCAAGACAGAGGCCGAACAGGAGCAGAACGGAGTTCGAACCGCAAGCAAAACAGCAAAGCAGTGAGCTAGGACGCTGAACCAGTGAACCGGAGAAGTTGATGAGTTGTACCCTTCCGACATCCGTGAAACGCAAGCCTGAAAGTTGGCTAAAAGGTTAGACCTGAGGGTACTTTTCACACTCATCTTTATTTGACCTTTGTTATTTATTTGAATTGTATTTTACTTGTTTGTTAAATCTTGCTTGTGTATGATGTGTGTTGTGGGTACTGAATGAATGAGAGATGTGTCAACTCTCGCGGTATATCAGATGGAAACCCGGACATAAATTTCATAGCCGATTCCGAATGGACGGTAATATGATCTGTACTCGGGACACAACTCCACGTACCGCTTGAGTAAAACGGCACCCTTTTTTGTTTTGTGTTGCTTGTTTATTTCTTTTTCGTCACTTGAATTCTGTATGTTGTTTATTTATGCATGATTCAATCGAGCGCATGGGCTTAGTAAGTGGAATGAAAGATCCCCTATGGGGAGGGGCTAAAGCCCTTTACCACGATGCTTTGCCGCGCCGGTTGATGTGTGTTCGGTTGGATGCAAGATACATTCAATCGGGCATACTTAATTTGATATTAGTGTCTTTATCTTTTTATGCATGGTTCAATCAAGCGCATGGGCTTAGTAAGTGGAATGAAAGATCCCTTATGGGGAGGGGTTAAAACCCTTTACCACGATGCTTTGCCGCGCCGGTTGATGTGTGTTTGGATTGGATGTAAGATGTGTTCAATCGGGCATACTTGGTTTTGATATGATTGGCTCTATTTTTGTATGTGTGATGTGACGCGCATGGGCTTAGTATGTTGGTCTAAAGGTCCTCTCTTTGAGAGACCAAGAGCCCCAAAAGGCCACCTTTACGGCAGTACTTCGCCGCGCCCCTTTTTTTTTGTTGTTTATGTATTGCGTCCCATTTCATGCGTCAGGTCTGTTCCCGTTTGAACGCGTTTACGAACGCAACTCGAACGCACATGTATTTTGCCTTATCATGCATCAGGTCTCATTTCCGTTCGAACGCGTTCACGAACGCCATACGAACATGAGCATTCTGTTTCATTTCCGTTCGAACGCGTTAACAAACGCCATACGAACGTGAGCATTCTGTTTCATTTCCGTTCGAATGCGTTAACAAACGCCATACGAACGTGAGCATTCTGTTTCATTTCCGTTCGAACGCGTTTATGAACGCTACACGAACGTGAGCATTCTGTTTCATTTCCGTTCGAACGCGTTTACGAACGCGAACACACTGAACTGAGATATATTCATCACATGCCATGTATAATTGTTTCTTAGGTGATTTTTTATGGAACCACACATAGTCATTCTTATCTTTGTGCACATAATAATGAAAAGCATGTTTATTCCATTAGTTGCATCGTTTGCCTTAGTCTTGATTTAACGCATTACGATTCATATACCTATGTCATGATGACTTTGGAGTATTATTTCTTGTGATATATCGGATGGAAACCCAGACATAAATTCAGTAGCCGATTCCGAATGGACGGTAATGCGGTCTGTACTTGGGATACAATTCCACGTATCACTTGGAAAAGTGCTCACATGTATGCTTGTGCGGTTATTATGTATGCTTGTGTTTTTCATGAATATGATATGCTGAATGAAGTTGTATGTTCATTGTTACTTTGAGGTATTTTCAGGCATGTGTTCTTAGATATGAGATATATGTGAAATGTATGTATAAGTGTTATTTTGTACCCGTGAATATAGAAGCATGATATTATTAGGAATAAGTGTTACTTAAGCCTGATTAAATTATTATGTAAATCCTTTCATTACAAGTGACATAAGTAAGGGACCATTCCGAACCCAACGGTTTGAGGTCTTCCCTTGCGAGGGGTGAGTGCGGCCTTAAATCTCATTTTCCCGGTTCACACCGGGTGGCGACTCCATTATTCTCCGGTTTAGTCCCCCGTGGCTACTCCGTACTCCCAACCGGGCCGCGAGCCCGGGACAGCATGCGTCGCCCCAGATTTCTGTGTTCCCACACTAGGGAAGTCAAATAGAGTGAAGTTTGGAGTTGGCATTCACAAAACCAAGAACACTCTTGATTATGTCCATTCAGATTTGTGGGTCTTGCTCAAGTACCATCCTTAAATGGCTCAAAGTATTTCCTATCTATCATTGACGACTATTCCAAGAAGGTGTGGGTGTTTGTGATTAGAAGCAAAGATAAGGTGTTTGAGAAGTTCACAGAATGGTTCTCCTTGATGCATACTCAAACTGGATAAAAGGTAAAAATGGTCAGAACAGACAATGGCCTTGAGTTCCTTTAACAAAGACTTTGATGAATTCTGTGTTAAAGAGGGAATTGTAAGGCATATGATAGTACCTAATACCCCTCAACAGAATGGATTGGCTAAAAGGATGAACAGAACCCTTATGGAAAGGGTGAGGTGTATGCTGATACAATCCAGGTTACCGAAATAATTCTGGGCAGAAGCTGTGACAACAGTAGCTTACATAATCAACATGAGTCCTTCAACATCAATTGGGTTATTGACACCGGAACAAAAGTTGTTAGGGAAGCCTTCTGATCTAAGTAAAATTAAAGTTTTTGGATGTGAGGCATATGCACATATCAAGAAAGGAAAACTTGAACCTAGAGCAATTAAGGGTTTGTTCATTGGATATCTAGAAGGGGTGAAATGGTATAAGCTATGGTGCAAAACTGAAACCAAGGATAAGTGCATCATTAGTAGAGATGTCACTTTTAATGAGTCCTCAATATTGAGTCCACAAGCTGAATTGACAGATAAACAAGCTGATAATAGTACTCAGATGGAGAGAGTTCAGCTGGAGGTGGAGCTTAACAGTAATAAATGGTCAACGGGGAATTCAGAAGAGTTGGAACATGAAAAAAATGAAGAAGAAACAACTCAGCAACCGGAATTACAAGCTGATTCAGAGTTATCAGACTATAATTTAACTAGAGATAGACAAAGAAGGCAGATAAGGCCTCCCATGAGGTATAAATACGCTGACTTAATTGCATATGCACTAACTGTGGCTGATACAGTGGTTGATGAAGAACCGAGAACCTATAAGGAAGCCATGATGAGCAAATATTCAAATGAATGGATGATTGATATGGAAGAAGAGATTAAGTCACTTCATGATAATCAAACTTGGGTACTTGTAAAGAAACCATTAAAAAAGAAGGTTATGGGATGTAAATGGATATATAAGGTGAAAGAAGGAATTCCATGGGTTGAATCAGTAAGGTTTAAGGCCAGGCTAGTGGCCAATGGGTTCATTCAAAAGGAGGGGATTGACTATACTGAGGTCTTCTCACCAGTAGTCAAACACACCTCAATAAGAATCCTCTTGACACTAACTGTGGTGTTCAATTTGGAGTTGGATCAATTAGATATAAAGACAGCATTCCTATATGGAGAACTTGATGAGGAAATTGTGATGTCTCAACCAGAAGGATTCATAGAACCTGGAAAATCAGACATGGTTTGTCTAATAAAGAAGTCCCTCTATGGTCTCAAACATTCCCCAAGACAGTGGTATAAAAGGTTTGATGTCTTCATGCTTCAGAGTGGGTTTACCATAAGTGCTTATGACAGTTATGTGTATTATAAGGATCTGGGGGAAGCAAAAAGGATCCTTGGTTTATAAATCAAAGAGAGAGGCAGAGATGAACCTTGTTTATGTCGCAACAAGGATATATAAAGAAGGTGCTTAAAAGGTTTGGAATGACCAATTCAAAGGCTGTGTCAACTCCTCTAGCAAGTCATTTCAAGCTGTCAAAGCATCAAGTACCACAAACAGAAGATGAATGGGAGTTTATGTTTCATATACCCTATGCAAATGTAGTTGGTAGCCTGATGTAATGGTGTGTACCAGGCCAGACTTGGCACATGGAGTAAGTGTCATAAGCAGGTTTATGGGAAATCCAGGCTGTGAGCATTGGGAAGCTACAAAGTTGGTAATGAGATATCTAAAAGGAACTAAAGATTTTGGACTGATGTACAACTCAAGCAGGGGAAATGAAGATATCACAGTTGGATTTGTTGATTCAGACTATGCATGAGATATTGATGGAAGAAGATCAATAACTGGATGTATCTTTGAAGTTTTAGGCTGCACTGTGAGTTGGAAAGCCTATCTTCAACATGTAGTGGCTTTATCCACTACAAAAGCAGAATATATAGCTGCAACTGAGACAGTAAAAGAGGCAATGTGGATAAAAGGTTTAGTTTCTAAACTTGGTTTGAAAGAGCAGTCTGCTGCGTTATACTGTGATAGCCAGAGTGCTACACAGTTATCAAAAAATCAAATTTATCATGAAATGACAAAATATATTGATGTTATGATGCATTTGATTAGGGATGAAATCTCTAAAGAAACAATTAGAGTAAGGAAAATTCATACGGAAGATAAACCAACAGATATGTTGACTAAATCATTAGCTTCTATCAAGTTCAAACATTGTTTAGATTTGATAGGGGTGGAACTGTTGGGGTGTTGGGCGATGGGCGCAGCGGAAGCGCGGTTCGGGCGAAATCGTATTTTAAAGCTTTTTCAAAATACCGAATAACTTATTTAATATCTAATATGAATAATTTATTCATATTTCACCTAAACTTATTTATTCGTTATCAAATAGCGACATATATATATATATATGAAATGTTGCGAAACTTTTACGAAAATATTTTTCTGCAAAATGACGCAAAACACATTTTTAACTGAACCGACCACCCGTCACTTATGGGGACTGCCCAGGTCAGCCCCAATAGTGTCAAGGCAGTTCATGGGCTGCCCGAACAGTGACAGATTCACTGTTTGGGCAGCCGTCACCTGGTTGACTCAACCGGTAAAGCTGTTTTTGGCCATTTCCGCTTATTTCAACTTGGAAACACTTTCCGACAACTGTACCAACTCCCAAAATACATTCATTACATTCATATGACATAAAATTCATCATCAAAACAGAACTAACTTCAGGTCGGATCCATAACACCAAAATGCCAATTTTTCATGCTTTAAATCCAAAAATTCAAGATTAATCTAATTAATCAAGACACCAACCAAAGTCACCACATATGAACAACCCCAAGAATAATTCTAGGTGCCACAAGAGTGGTCATAACACTCTAGAATAACAACTCATCAATAAATGATTAAATTGGACAATAATTACACTAATTGCATCCAAATACACTTCACAAATGCATTATGCTTCCAATTCATCCACCAAATTCAAAAAGCCCCAAATTTAAGAAACTAAAGAACCCTAGAACCATTATAAGAATTCAAGAAAATATGAAACCAAATTTCAAGCTTAGGGTTAAGTAGATTACCTTTAATCCCTTGAAATCCCAAATTTTTTCTTGAATTTTTCTTCATTTTCTTCATTGTTTCATCAAACAAAGATTTGGGTTTTTTCTTGGAGGAGGTTCAGTCATGGAAGCAAGTTGTTGGAATTTTATTCATGACCGACTCAAGCATAGTAAAAAGGGGGCATTTTGGTCATTTTCATTTTAATCAAATTAAAATGATAATTACACTTTTTGTTAGCCAATCAAATTGGCACAACCAAAGTATAATTAAATCATGCCACATCAACCAATAATAATTAGACAAATTTCATTACATTTATGGAAAAAGATTAATAATTAATAATTAAATATTTAATAATTAAATATCTAAATAATTAATTAATGTAATTATTATTATATATGTATTTTTATTTACAATAAATAACAAATATATATATATATATATATACACACACACACATATAATATGGCATGTGTCAAAGTCTCATTTGATGAATAATTAATGTGTATTCAATCGTATTATGTATCAAATACAAATACACAATAATTATTATCGGACAAAATCTCCTAATTGCATGTATTATCGTTTAACCGATTAAACGATCCGAATTAACTCATTTAATCCGGTGAAGTATTATGAATAATCAATATTATTCATATCGAGTTGCCCAAGTGCTCAACAAGTACACTTCATATTGTGAGACTCTCTAAGTTTAGGTTTATCAGTCACGAAATCCAATTTCGTGTTCATAATCCACCCACTCATGGATTATGACGACCACAGATAATCTCGCTAAACTATGCAAGTCAAGGTCATTGCATACGTATAATTCCTCCGTCACAGGCTATCCGTATTATACCTGAGATATAGATGAGAACGTCAAATTCGTTCGGTATAATATAGTCGACTTTCAATTTACAATCTCTAAATAACACTCGGAACTGATTTCCAAAGTTATACCACAGCCATGGATTTACTAGATCGTAAACACGTGAGGATGCCTATGCCTTGTACACAGGACTGACAGATCTTATCTTGATACGCACTGGATATTATGAGCATCAGTCCACACCCAACGAACAAGCGGATGTCTGATCATGAATAGATTGGTGACGTGACTGCCATCAAAGTGTGGAGGATAACTCATATATCTCACTGTGGTATCTCAAGTCGAAGGACCACTATGCTCGCTCAACCCGAGAAGATTCCTATTGATGTTGGTGTACCATCTATTAGGAAATCTTCAGTGAGTCGTTCAGTGTCTTATCAAATAAATACCCACATGTCTATACGAGTCTCCCGAGACTCATGGTTCACTGGGATAAACCATCGGACCAAGTCACGATATACGACATGTACTGGTCTCAGCGGATTTTATTAATCGATCTGTGTTAGTAAATCTTGACCAGAAACTTTATTTAAGGATATACATCTTATAGCGCGCTTCCCAATTAATTACAAACTACCTTGTAACTGCACACTATATTATAAATCATAGGGTCTTTGTCTAATATACATGTATCACTGAACCAGATTCAGTTTCAATCTAATCCTAATCAGATATCTAATCGCAATTAGATCGATTAAGCGTATAAAAGACAAGGGTGCTACGATCTAAATTAGTAATATTATGGAAAATAGAATTGCTCGTATTTATGAATCAGACATAAATACGATCCGGATTGGCACTCCGAGCACAAACCCTAACAGGAACCATATTAGACATATGGGAAATTGGTGATTAGATCTCAGTGCTTGAATCAAGGTGGATGTTTGTGATGGTTGATGATTCAAGCTCTGATGATGTTAATTAACCTGGGCAGTTTGTGTGAACTGGTGGTGTGGCCAGGAGCTGCTGAGTTAGATACAAATTCAGAGGTTGTTACAAGTCAGTTAAGGGAGCTGGTGCAGGTAACAGTTACTGGTGTAAAGAGTTACATTCAGATGAAATTTGTTGGAGCCCTGCACGTGAAGGCTCGTGACTTTCAGCTTAAGTTATATGTGCTGTGCAAACTATAAAGAGAGCTCTGTGAGCAGTATTGAAGGTGCTTTTCTTTTGGTAATTCAAAGAGCATTGGATATCATTCAATAGCTTGTTCCAAAGTTGAAAATTCTCTGTAAAACTTGTAACCCACTGAGATTAGTAAAGGAGCACTGAGATCTTGTTTGCCCGTGGATGTAGGCAATTGCCGAACCACTTAAATCTTGCTTGTGGCATTCTTGATCAAATTTGGTAATTGACCATAACACCTTTTCTGCATCAAGCAATGAAACCCCAAAAAAGTTAAATGGCTGTTGGGCTCAAGGAAGAAAAATCTCGTGATTGAATTTGAAAGCAAACAATGCAACATCATTAAAAAAGAAAAAAGTGAGCACAGAATCAAATTGCTATGAACATGGTGAGATTGAAATGTGCCAGAATGAGCCTGATTGGGTAAAAGTTTAGACAATCTGAATCCTGTTATAGAAATACAACAGTGTGTGAAGCAAAACCAAGCCCCAATTTGGTTCCAACAAACACCACATGGGTACTTGCATCATTGACATTTTAATCAGAAAATCAAAAACATGTAAAATCTAACAAAGGATAAAATTATTATAATGTTAACAAAGGAAACTATTGTTAATGACATTTGATTGGCCTCATTAGAAATCGGCACATGTCCCAAGAGTGGATTGACTGAAATGTCATTCAAAGAACAACTATGGCAATGAAATAGTTAAGAAAAATTAGAGAAATATCCAGGATAAACTATAGGGACCGTTTCAAGAGAAGACCCTCAGTACCCTAAGGTGAATGCCTTGTTACCAATTGGAGGAAGGAATCATATGAGCAAGTCAAGAATCAATATTAAGATGTCGCCACGTCAGTAAAGAAGGATTGTTATTGATTCAACTCACCAAACCAACTCAAAATGTCTCTCTCTCTTTTAGTGGTTATATTCAATAAAAGGGATACCAGCCCAGAGCTGCTGTCAGCCTGTTAGAAATTCTTACTAGACCTGCTGCATCTGCACCAACTAAGGGCTGCTAACTGTGAGGTAAAAGACAATCACCTTATCCCAAAAGGATCCACCAATCCTATAGCGCCATTTGTAAAGCGCAAAAAAAAAAGAAAGATAAGGGTCTAAAATATTTAACCTTCCTCCCGGGCTTATTTGGGCCGGATCTGAGAAAAATTCGGCCCAGATTGTTACCTGGTCGGACCGGCCTGTCCGGGCTTGAGTTCGGGTCGGGCTTTATCTCAGTCCGATTTTTTTAATATAAAAAATTATATATATTATATAAATATATATATTTTTATTTATTTTAAGCCCGAGCCGGGCCGGACCCAAAAATTTTTAGTTGAGATTGGCTCGGGCCCGGGCCTGAGCCAGACCCCTCATTTTAAAGCCCGACCCAAGTTTTTTTACCCCGACCCGGGCCCGAGCTTTTTTGCCACACATATAAATCACTAAAATACTCTCACTTTAGGGAGAAAATCTACAATACAACAGATGTATCACGACATCCGAACAACAATCAAATAATTCATTTACACACGTGCTAAAATATTAAAAACAACTAAAAAAAATGAATATTAAATTATACATGTCATTTACTAATTTATTGGTGATATCATGTCACTCATGTCTCTATTGCACTAAAGAATTACTCTACTTTAGGAGGCAAACAACCAATCCAAGTTGGTCACTTAGGCAAATTGACCAAGATGCCCTTAGGATCCTAAGTAAATATTCTTTTTTTTTTTTTTTGCGTGCAGCAAATGATTCACCTTTCTCTCCTCATCCTTATGATTTTGAGCTATTTTCATCTTCATATTCTCCATTCTTGAATCTATTTTTCTCATTTGACGAGTCATTTCCACTACTCACTCATTCTTCTTCATTTTTTGGATATTTTTCTCTTTCTTAAACTGATATTTTCTACATAAAGTATTTTCTCCATTATTGAACATTCTTATCTCCTTTATCAAGGTTCTCATGTTTTTCATGGAAAACTTTAAGAAACTTACCACCTTCCACAAGTCAATAACGTCTCTGGAATCTGTTAAAGAACAATTAACGAATGCAATTATTATTATTGAAACAGAAACTCTCAAATAAAAAGAATATAAACCAATCCAGTAACTTACAAAGCAAGAAATAAAAATCAACAACAGAAAAAACTTACAATGTAAGTAATCGAAAAGAACAAAAATAACAAACTGACATTATAGATTGAGGCTAACACTGAAGGTTATGTCCTATAGCAGAAATTCACCCATACTCTTGTGCTTGTAGTTCTTCGGACGTCTGCTACCAGGATTCAACAATCTGATAATCGAAGATTTTGCACTGAAAATCCGATCCCTTGCGAATTTACTTGGTGTTTGCTTTGAAGGATCAACAAGTTTGTATGTAGAGAATTTTATGAATTTCAGATTCTATGTATATCTTTTTCCAAGTCTGCCTTCTCTGTTTTATATGAAGAAATAAAAAGATGGTAGTTGCTGCAATTTCCAATTTTCAGTTATGATATCAAATGGTATGTTGATAAGACATAACCCTTCTATTTAAAAAATAAAACCAAAAACGTTTTGGAAATATAAGACATTTATTCAATGATTCACAAGAGCCCAAGAGCCCCAAGGCTCATCTTTGAATAATTAATATATATTAAATATATTAATTGTCATGTCAACCACACATAAATCAAGCCCAAGCCTAAGTCCACTTGCTTTTTTCCAATTTAATATAAGTGTTAAACACTTATAAACCTTTCATATTCCTTTTACATTTTAGATGTGAGACTCAGGGCCGGTCCTGAATTTTTGGGTGCCCGGTGCGAAAGCTCAAAATGTGCCTTTTTTCATTACGAAAACATATGTTTAAAAAAATAATATTTAACGAGTGCTGGAACCCAAGCGAAGCTGGGGGCTAGGCCCTCACGCCCAAATTATATTACTTGAGAAAATATATAAAGGAGAGACATAATACCTAAACCCCGACAATTTAGTGCCCCCTTAATTTTTGGGCCCTGGACAGTCGCCCTTATGGCTCCTGCCCAGGGCCGGCCCTGGTGAGACTACTCCCACTATTTCTATACAAACTCTTACATAATCTCCTTATAAATAAGTAGATGAAGAGTGAAAAAGATGCATTTTTTATATATTCATATTATAAAAATATCTATGTAACGCCTTAATTTACATAACGGATGATGTTGTAAGTTGCTTCTCGTAAATTTAGATAAAAGTCTGAACCTCGGACCAATCAGTCTCGTTAGAGCATCTCCTATGGAGAGCTTTTTTGAACATTATTTCTTCAAAATAAAATCAAAATGTCTCCAAAGCTAACTTCAAAATAGCGCATATTGCACTTTCCAATAAGAAAGAAATTGGCGTAGCAATAGTACTGCGGCAAAAATGGCGTAGCACTGTTGCTGCACCAATTTTAATTAATAATAAATTTAACCCTAACCCTAATACTATTTATATTATTATATTTAATTTTAATTTATAACACTGTTTATAAATAAAGATAAGGAAGTTTACATATCACTTCAGAATGCATTGATTGATCATATTTGAGATCAATATGGAAATTAGTATAATTAAATTCTTTATACTCAATGTATCTTAAATTAATTAGCTTTCTTCTCTCCTTTTTGTTTGGTTTGAATGTGTAATGTTGTTTTAATGTGTTTTCAAGTAATCCTGTTTTATTTAATTGAATTTGAAGTTATGTTTAGTTTGTTTGTTTGTTTTGTGTTTTTTTTTTTTTTTTTTTTTTTTTTTTTTTTTTTTTTTTTTTTTTTTTTTTTTTTTGTGTGACGCTGATTTCGGTCGAGGTCCACAATCGAGAATGAGTTGAGGGGCACAAGCGAACTGCAAAATAAAAGTAGAGCGAAAGAGGAGGTTACTGCCCACTGGTGTGGTGGAAGTCGTATGCACTCCGACGCTCAAGTTAGCCAAAATATGAATAAGCCGAAGGTGAAATGATTAAGGTTTTAGAATACCTCAACCACTGATTGATTGTCGTGAGGGCGGAGTATTATGCTTTATCTGATGATAGGTGTAGTGTGTTCATCCCCTATTTATTCCTTTGCTTCTCTCTTTTATAGGTTCCCTGATGTGGGGTCTTTCTTCTGCCCGTTGGAGTAGTTTGTAACTGGTGACTTAATTCTGATGATTTATGTCTGGCAACTGACGATTCGTTTGTTTATCTTCTGAAACTGTCGACTTTATGACGTTTATGAATTATGATTCTTCTCTTGATCAGGTAACTGGTGTCCGTTGGCTCCCTTGATGTTGATGGGCTTGGGCCTATGAGGCCTCTTTGTCTGATATTTTTGCATATGGGCTGGACTCACTAATGGGCTCCAGGTTTGGTGGTTGGCCCTGGGGTAAATGTCGATTTTATCCTTGGAACCAATTTTGGCCCGTACAGTTTGTCCCATACTCTTTAAGTCTGGTAGTCATAGACTTGGAGAGTACCTTCGAGCATGTCGAATAAATCAAAGACATGGATAACTATTTTTACTGATCCTGGCAGAGGTTCAAAGCTAATCCACGTGACGTTCCGTCGTATGGATTGGGCGAGCTTGTCTTCGATTCTTTTTATCTTGAATCCTTCGATGGGTATTCCTGGTTGATAAGTTCTTAAGGTAGTTCAGGGGATAACTTTAATCAACATAGTCGTATGGACTGGGGGAGGAAGAATTTATGTCTCCTTTTGCTTCGACATGAGTCTAGAGGGTGTCCTTGGTTTGACCGAACATGTCGAAGGCTTTGAGAGTTAATCCCGATCGACATGTCGTATAGACTAAGGGAAGCTCACATCTTTAATTTGGCTCATACGTGAGCCTATGGGGGAATGTCCCGTGTCGATTGAACCATATAATGGTTTTGGAGTAATCTTACTCGGTACGTCGTACGGACATGGATTTCCATAACTCTATTTGACTCGACATGAGTCAACATGGGGATGTCCCCGGTCGACTAAACCAGATGATGGATCATGAGTAATTTCACTCAACATGTCGTATGTAACGAGTGAATTTCATGATTTTATTTGACTCGACATGAGTCATCAGGGGGATGTCCCCCGGTCGACTGAACCAGGTGGTGGTTCATGAGTAATTTCACTTGACATGTCGTATGTAACGAGTGAAATTCATGATTCTATTTGATTCGACATGAGTCATCAGGGGGATGTCCCCGATCAACTTATCCATATGATGGATCATGAGTAATTTCACTCGACATGTCGTATGTAACGAGTGAATTCCATGATTCTATTTGACTCGACATGAATCATCAGGGGGGTGTCCCTGGTCGACTACCAGGTGGTGGTTCAGGAGTAATTTCACTCGACATGTCGTATGTAACGAGTGAAATCCATGATTCTATTTGATTCGAAATGAGTCATCAGGGGGATGTCCCCGGTCGACTGAACCAGGTGATGGTTCAGAAGTAATTTCACTCGACATGTCGTATGTAACGGGTGAATTCTATAATTCTATTTGACTCGATATGAGTCATCGGGGGGATGTCCCCGGTCGACTGAACCAGGTGGTGGTTCATGAGTAATTTCACTCGACATGTCGTATGTAACGGGTGAATTCAATAATTCTATTTGACTCGACATGAGTCATCATGGGGATGTCCCCGGTCGACTGAACTAGGTGGTTGTTCAAGAGTAATTTCACTCGACATGTCGTATGTAACGGGTGAATTCCATGATTCTATTTGACTCGACATGAGTCATCAAGGGGATGTCCCCGGTCGACTGAACCAGGTGATGGTTCAAGAATAATTTCACTCGACATGTCGTATGTAACGGGTGAATTCCATAATTCTATTTGACTTCATTCCTTATTCGACACTTGGGTTATTCCCAAGTCTCTATCCAGTCATTAATTGTAACCCTAGCGTGGATCACGAGGAGTTTTTGGCGGGAATTTTGGCGCCAATTTAAGTAGTGTGTATAAAAGAGCTTTGGGTACTTCATTTTGCTTCTTCGGAAGCCGTAGGAGAGATCTCAAGTGTTTCAAGGTACTCTTCGAAAACTTCCTCTTGTTCTTCAATTTCTTTAAACATTCATAGTGTAGCTTCAAGCTGTTCTTAGGTAAAATTGGTTGTTTGATCTTTGGGTTTGTGAGAATATTTTTGAAATCGTGTTTGTGGATTTTGATCTTTAGGAAGTAGGTTACTAGGGAGTTTAGTTATTTATATGCTTGTTGTTTGGAAGATGTCGAGTGAAGAATCCTTAGGCAGCTTAGGTGCCAAGATTGATAGTTATGTCAGATCTTCTTCAAGTGAGACTAAGGAGGACGATGTATACAAAGATTGGTCATACCAAGAGTTGATCAAGGATGGCATAGTCACATTGGCTAGGCCTTCTCAAGAGATCCCTACCGAGGCCATACCACTAAGGTCTTTACCTGCTGTTGGGGAGCCGAGTAACTTTCCTAGTACAAGTGTACCCATTAACTTATTGTCTAAAAATCCTGCTACTCGAACGACTGGGAAAATGTTGAGGGAACTCAGGTGTGTGTATAGGTTTCCCGATTCTCTGGAACTACGGGTACCTTCGTCGAATGAAAGAATTGATTACAAAGTTCCGGGGTGGATGGGATTCTACGTACGCTTGTTCTTTGTGGGGTTGGGTTTCCCTATTCCGAGACTGGTTTGGGAGGTTTTGGACCATTTTGAAGTTGCTCATTCACAGCTGATGTCGAATGCATGGAGGATACTATTGTCGATTGAATGTATGTCTTTTGAGTTGGGAGTGCTTTTTGAGGTTAATGATGTTTTAGCGACGTACTACTTAAAAGAGCATTTGAAGGAGAAGAGAAGATATACTTTGATCCTCCGTCAGAGGAAGACACATTTAGTTACTGGATTGCCGACTAATGATAGGGGAAATTGGCAATCCGATTATTTCTTTGCGAATGGTGAGGGTATATTTGGATCGATTGGGGCTGGTCGAATCCCAGAATTTTGGTGTTTGTCGAGTGAGTAGCGTTCTTTTCCTTAAATTTTAATCCTTGAATCTTGCTTACGAATTCTAATAACCATGTGCTTGTTGCTGCAGATCCTCTACGAAATAAGACATTCGTTACGACCGCACGTACAATCTCCAACAACAAAGCAATTCTATCCTTGTCGACCGAGGAAAGATATTATAAGACCATCTTAGTGGAAAATAGATTAAGGGCAACTCTGTTGTGGAAGGAAATTTATCAACGAGAAGGAGAAGGTAAAATTTTGGCCTCTTGTAACGACGTTTTGCCCGTGATAAATTGTAGATGGTCGTGTCAAAAGTTATATGGAGAATCTAGATATCGAGAGCCCCTAAAACCTGAAGAACTTTTATGCGCAGTGGAAATGATGACTGGTCCATTCACAGTAGCTTCGCTCGACGAAATGAAGAGCCGGAGGAAGTCAAGGAAGTTGAAGAAGAAAGAACCAGAAGTCGAGAAAGAAACTGGTCTTCAGCAAATGGAAGTTGTTTCAAGTGAGGGTGTCGCAGACAAGGCGAAGTCGACCAAAATGATTTATGCGGGGAAGAAAAGGAAGTTTATTGCCGAAGTGGAAGAGGACTCTGATAACCTCATTTTAAAGGTTCCACGAGAGTCGACTGAAATTTCTGATCCTTCAAGCATTGATTCTTTCGTGGAAGGGCTTCTTCTGGAGGGGGATGAAGTAAGGTTAGCACAAATCGGTCCGGTGGAGGCTATGAAGAAAGCCATTGCTTTGAATTATCAAGTGAGTAGAACCTTTTTTTTGGTCGAATGATGTTCTTACTCGATCTTTTCAGGCATTGGAGTGTATTCTATACATGCGGAAGAATGCAGAATCCAGTCAGAGGAGGATCAGAGAGCTGGAGAAGACGTTGTCGGTGGTGAGGAAAGAAGCTTCTGATCTGAAGTCCGGTTTGGTCGCTTCTCAAGGAATGAGAAGGGGCTCGAGAATGAGTTGAAAGTGGTAAAGGCTACTTTGAAGATGGAAAAGGAAACGGCCAAGCTAACAATTGATAGCTATAAAGAAAGTTTTGAAAGCGTAAAAAAGGAAAAAGAATTATTGTTAGAGCAAATGAAGGATATCGCCATTGATTCCATGATGAAAAATAGATATGACTTAATGAAGGAATATCTTGCTGGGAAACATGTAGACTAGAAGCCGGAGAAATGGATCAGAGAGTATGAAAGGCGTGCTGTCGGTATTTCTTCTTTCGTCGACGGAGGAAGATTGTGAAGAAAAAGGGCCGGAGGTTGAGTCGAAGAAGGAGAAGGTGGAGCCGGATGCATTTCTTGTAGCTGAGACGAAAGAGGTCGAGAAACATTTAAAGGAGGGAGAGGATGTTGGACCGGCAGCTGTCGACACCGAATTGACGATGGTGGTCAAGACTCAAGAAGATGTTCATGTCATTCTTCCAACAACTGCCGATGAAGGACCAACCAATGTCTTTGAAATTTAAGGGTTTGATATTTAATTTTGAACATTTTGTATAAAGTTCTCTGTGGTCGGATAGGAAGGCGAAAAACCGAAATTTTGAACAATCAGCTTTGTGTATATATCGAATGATATTTTAATGAACGAACTTTTATTGCAATTAGTTGAATGACTTCTACAAATTTCCTTATTACATACTTATAACGACGGCTAAATATTGGAAAAGATAACTTGCCAACAAACAAACAACAAAACATAAATGTTACCGGATGAATCGCTTAAGATGGATTATGTTCCAACTGTTGCGCACGGGAGTCCTCTCCATGGTCTGTAGCTTGTAGGCTCTTCTCTCGACAACTTTTGTGACGAGGTATGGGCCTTTCCAATTCGGACCCAACTTCCCATCTCCAATTTCCTTTGTGTTCTGAAACACTCTCCGTAGGACCCAATCTCCAACCTTGAAAGTCCTACTCCTGACGTTTTTGTCAAAGTATCTTGCCATCCTCTGTTGATGAGCAGCCAGTCGAATGGAAGCTCGGTCCCTTGTCTCATAAATCGTGTCGAGATTGAAATTCATCAGCCGATGATTATTTTCTTCGTTGAGCCATTGGTAACGTGAGGACGGGATGGCTTCTTCAGTTGGAATTACTGCTTCCGTTCCAAATGCCAAAGTGAAAGGAGTTTCACGTGTCGAAGATCTTACCATCATCCTGTATGACCACAACACTCCTGGAAGTTCATCCGCCCAAGTGCCTTTAGCCTTCTCCAAACTCTTCTTCAAAGTGTTCAGGATCGTCTTGTTGGAAGACTTGGCCTGGCCGTTCGCTTATGGAAAGCGTGGGGTTGAGAAGTTCAATTTTATGCACCAGTTTCTGCAGAAGTCTTGAAAGTGACTGATGAATTGAGAGCCGTTGTCAGTCACAATTTTCCTTAGTATGCTGAATCGACAAATGATATTTTTCCAAACGAAAGTTTGAGCTTCCTTGTCGCGTACTCTAGCGAATGTTTCAGCTTCTATCCACTTCGAGTAATAATCTGTCATCACTAGCATGTAGATACGTTGGCCTGACGCGGTTGGGAGTTTTCCTACTATGTCCATTCCCCATTTCATAAACGGCCATGGAGATATAATGGGATTTAATTTTTCTTGTGGGAGATGAGGAACTGGAACAAACCTCTGACACTTGTCACATTTTTTAGTGAATTCAATTGAGTCAATCCTCATTGTCGGCCAATAATATCCTGTCGAATGGGCTCGAAGAGCCAGGCTCCTGCCGCCAGAGTGGTTCCCACATTCCCCTTCATACAACTCTGTCAACACATGCTCGCTTCATCGTGTGTGAGACATTTCAAGTAAGGTCCTGTGAATGATCTTCTTAGCAGCTGACCGTCGAACACAACGAACCTCGCAGACTGTCTCTGGACTTTTCTGGCTTGCATTCTGTCTTTTGGAAGCACGCCTTCTTGTAAATACTTGACTATAAGCGTCATCCAAGTGTCATCTGAATCGACCGCTGCAACAGTTGTCTCTTCCTTCTAGATTGCTGGCCAGCTCAAATACACTACATGTATTGTTCGTGGTTTATCCCCTTCCATTGTTGATCCGAGGGTTGCCAATGCATCTGCTTGGGAGTTTTCACTTCTTGGGACTTGGGTTATGGAGAATTCTTCGAATGTCGACCGTATATCGTTTACCTTTTGTAAGTATGAGGCCATTGCTTGACCCCGGGCATGATAGGATCCCTAGATCTGGTTGGCGATCAACTGAGAGTCGGACTTCACTTCTATCTCCATGGCTCCCAATTCTTTTGCTAATGATAACCCTGCGATCACGCTTCGTTCGTCTCCGCTTCATTGTTGGTAACTCTAAAACCGCATTTGATTGCTTGTTGTAAAATGTCACCTGTCGGAGTAGTGATCATGATTCCAAGACCGCAACCCATTTTGTTACTGGATCCGTTGACTGCTAGCTTCCAAGGTATTGTCGGTTGAATGGAGTAGATCTCGTTTTCAGTTGCAGCAAGTAGGCCGGGAGTGAAGTCGGCCACAAAATCGGCCAATGCTTGAGATTTGATGGCGGTCCTAGGCTGGTGTGATATGTCATGTTCTCCAAGTTCAATTGCCCACTTCATCAATCTCCCTGACAATTCTGGTTTATGGAGTATGCTTCTTAAGGATATGTCGTGTATACCGTGATCGGGTGTCCTTGAAAGTAGGGTCTGAGCTTTCTCGCAGCTGTAACTAGAGCGAACCACCAATTTCTCCATTAATGGGTAGCGTGATTCTGCTCTCAACAATGCTTTACTTACATAGTAGACTGGTAGTTGAATTTTTTCTGTCTCCTCTCTCACTAAGACTCCGCTAACCGCGTGCTCTGAAACTCCCAAGTAGAGGTAGAGCCTCTCATTGTTGATTGGTTTCGATAACAGATGAGGTCTAGTGAGGTATTGTTTGAGCCCTTTCAGCGCCACTTCACAAGCAGGAGTCCACTCAAAGCTGTTTGCCTTTTTTAAAGCTGAAAAGAACATAAAACTTTTATCTGTAGATTTGGAAATGAACCTGTTTAACGCGGCGATCCTCCCAGTCAACCGCATGACGTCCTTCGGGCTGGAAGGTGAGGGGATGTCGAGAATTGATTTAATCTGGTCTGGATTTGCTTCTATCCCTCGTCGAGTGACTACGTAAAGCAATAATTTCCCTGAGGCGACACCAAACGCACACTTAGTAGGATTCAACTTCATTCCGTACATGTCTATGATGTCGAAGGCTTCTTCCATATGGTTGAGGTGTTGCTCTGATTTAATAGACTTCACCAGCATATCGTCTATGTAAATGACTGGCGTAAACACACACGTATAACACAAGCGCACATATCGTTCTAGTAGTATAATAATATCGATCTCACGTGGACTTAATTCCTATTGTTGTTATTAATTATTGATACTATTTATTTACAGGTATCTAATTATAGGGAGAAAAGAATTGATTGCTTTTGGTTGGTTGAATGTGGATTTTCTAATTAAAATAAAAACATACTCAAAAGAAAATACTAAGGAAAATAAAAGAAAAGACTCAAAGATCTAGGGTCGTGACTCCACACAATATTATTATAAAGATGAATTGATTCTCTTATCTATGTGTAATAAATCAGATTGCTAACCTGGAACACGAAAATATGCAAAAGCCTCTGTCGATGGTCAGACGCAAATACCCAGTATAACCCAATTGAACCATATGTCTATGTCAACCAAATTATCTGGATTCATTAAGATTTATTTCCAATTATGGCTACCCCCGCCCGACAGGTATATGTCTATCCTGTAAGAAAATCTATTAAAGGGTTATCTATCCTCAAGGAAGATCGTGGGCTATTGAATCTAAGACTGAAACTTAAAATCCCTATGTCTAGTTCATTTTAAGTTTACCATATCAATCTTATTGGTGATCAGACAACAAGAAGCATTAAGCTTAAAACTCAATAAACAAACTAAAGAATTACCCAATAAATAATTAAATCATTATTAAGCCTAGTAATATTGTGTTTCATCACTTCCCTAGAATAAAATAAAATGCTGGGGTTAGAGGATCTACATTTAATATTTCTTATCTAGGAATCTCACTTATTATAATATATAAATTATTTTATGTTCTGCTTTCTCAGGAATTAATAATATTAAACATTTAAAACCAGCCATATAGGCGGTAAAGTAATTTATATTTAGACCGACCATATAGGCGGTAATAAAGTTTGTCATTAATTAATCCGGTTAAATTATAATTTATAAATTATAAATAAGTGAGATTTACCAAGATAATTATATTAAATGTTTCACCTTTTACCCCAGCGGTAAATTAACTACAAAACATAAAGTAAAAAAGTAAATAAAATTTTATTACAAAAAGTAAAAGTGTATAATTAAAAATACTAAAAGTAAAAATACTAAATTAAAATTACAAAAACTAAAGTACACAAGATGCAATCCTTAGAGTCCTTACAAAACTCAAGGAAGACATGCTTTGAATTCTGAAATCGCGCTGAATTTATAGGCGCGGATAGGGGGTCGGCGTCACGACGCCGGTGATTATCGACGTGGCACGCTCTGGTTCGTCGGCTTAGATTCTGGATAAGGTGATAAGGTTACACGTGGCAAGGTGGTTGGGATCTCAATTATTGTGACACGTGGCGGCTTCTGATTGGTCGATGAAGATTCTTATCCTCCACGTGTCGATTTCAGATAAGTGAGCCAATAATTGATGCTAACGTGGCGCTGAAGTGGCGACACGTGGCAAAATGACTGTCAGCACCATAGAATTGCGACACGTGGCACGCTGTGATTGGGTGATGATGACATGGCGGTGAGGTGGCACGTTGACTCGGTCAACTGATGATGTGGACGATGACGTGGCTGACAGGTGTGGCGACACGTGGCGATGGTGACTGTCGGCACCGTATGATGATGACACGTGGCACGACGCACGTTAGCAAAGTCAAATTTCCTCAGATTCTGACTTGTGGACCCGGCGCATGTTAGCACTGTTCGGCGCACGTTAGGCGTCGCGACGCCATAGACTTGCACGTCGCGATGCGAGAATGACTATTTTGCCCTTTTCATCCAATTTTCATTGTTTTGGCCCAATCACCTCCAGAGTGTCCTGAAACTTTATTTATCTACAAAATAACACAAAACACATCAAAATATTCACAAAACTCAAGAAACTATACAAAATATTAGGTTAAATGAGTGGGAAATTGTGATATAATTACCACTTATCACACCCCCAAACCTAACATTTTGCTAGTCTCGAGCAAAACATAGAATAAAATAACATAAATATCTTTAAAATAAATTTTAACTAAGCCACTTTCGTAGGAATCATGGTTGCATTTAGCGTATGCAACAAGTCTTTAAACCCATAGGTGTCCCTAGTGTACGAGTTGTAGTCTCGCGAGGGTTTACTGTAATGATACCCCACAAACATTTTACAAAAGTAAAAAGGTAGTGAAACTAATGCACACAAAAGCAAAACGACAAGCGAAAAGAGAATAAAGAAGTTAGTGACTAATCAGGTGAAATTTCTACTCCAAGTTACTAGTTGTTTTGTTTCTTTCTAATTTACTGAGTAAGTAAATTCTCCGATTATATTTACCATTCTCTATATACACAGCCAACAAAATATTAAACAACTCATGTTTGCCCACAACAGTCATAAATGCATTTGATAAGAGAGCAATATTTTTGTCCTAAAGTTTTATCGGAATTTCTCCCATCGTGAATTCTTGCTCCCCACTGAACCCAATCAGTATTGTCGTTCGCCTGTTTATCTTGTCCAACTCGGCTCCCATATCCGCAAGGGCTGTAGCGAAAATGATATTGGCTGAGGAGCCCGTGTCAACCAGCACTCGTTTGATCATAAAGTTTGCCACCTGCAAGGAAATGACCAAAGCGTCGTGATGTGGATATAAGATGTGCGAATCCCTCCCATCGTCTAGAAACTCTATTGTCAGATTAGTGAACACTTTCTCTACAGACATTGAAGTATGCAAGACATTACTAGCCAGAGCTCTCGAATGTTGTTTAGCTGCCAAATATGATGTTCCACTGATTCCTGATCCTCCTGAAATTACATTGACAATGTTATTAATTGGAGGTGGTGGGGTTGGAATTTCTCTTTGACCATCTTTCTCGTCCCTTCGTCCCAAGGTTGTTTTTCCATTCTCAGTGAGCAAATCCCTTAAGAACCCTTTGTTCAATAATTCCAGAACCTCTAACCTCAAAGCTACACATTCCGATGTCGTATGACCGTAGTCTCTGTGGAATTCACACCATTTTCTAGTGTCTTTTTTTGTTAGATTGTCTCTGGAACGTGGAGGCCATTTCACTTCACTCCCCATCTTCTTAAGTACGGAGACCAATTCCCCAGGAGAAATTGTAAAGTTATAGTCCGGGAGCCTAGGTTTGCTGGCTGGCATCTCCTCTTGATCTTTGTACGGCTTTGGCCGTCTGTCAATATCTTTGTAGAAAGGTCTTCGCTCTACTCTTGGTTGGTTCCTCCTTTATTTGTGAGAGTGAATATTCATATCAGGTCGCCTGGGAGCAGCATGCCTTCTGTCCACTCGTGTGTTCGTGACATCTTCCCTTCTCTTGTTTCTTTTATCTTCTTCCCATCTTATTTCTACTTGGCCCCGCGCCATGACCTGGTCCATGGTGTAGCATCGGAATTTCATCAATTTCTTGTAGAGTCCACGATCGTATAGTAGTCCGTTCCAGAAGGCTTCTACTACGCGCAGTGGGCTGGTGGAGATCTGGGATAGTAATCCTCTCCCGGTTGAACCGAGCCACGTAGCTCCGTAGTGACTCTCATTTTCTCTTCTGGATGAAATTGAGATTATCAGAAGTCTTCTCTAATTTGCAAGAACTTGCAAAATATTGCACAAACTTGTCTGCCAGCTGTTGGAAGGACTCGATTGACTTGTAGGGCAGGTTAATGAACCAAGAAAGGGTTGGCCCTGCCAATGTTTCCCCAAAGCATCTACACATTCCAGATTCACATTGGCTTGGGGACAAGCCGATTGACATCATCTTGTACTTGTAATGTATTACGTGGTCGTCTGGATCGGTGGACCCATCATATTGCTTCATTTCGGGTGGGCTGATTTTCAGGGCAACTCAACAGCTACTATTGACTCCACGAATGAGGTATCAGAAATTGCTCCAGCTCTGCTCTTCCTGATTGGCAGCCTTACTCCTGGTAGTCTGGACATAATCGCTTCCTTGAATTCAATCATCTCTCTTCTCATGGAGCTAGCAATTTGATCGGTTGGATCGAGAGAATAGTTCGGGTCACGTGAAGTTGGCTGGTGATTGTTGTTTGGCCCATCTAACATGGGCGGGACTGTCAGATTGATTCGGTCGTCTGGACCGCTGGTTTGACCTTGAGCGTTATATTGGGGAATGGATAACAACTGCTCCAGCTTTTTCTGTAGGCTTTCGTTGGAATTTCGCATTGTCAGATTCTCCTCTTCAAAGGCTTGCAGGCGTTCTTGGAGCATGGCAAGTTGTGCAATCATGGGGTCCGAGGTTTGTTCATCGCTCGAGGCCATTTCCAGCTACTTGTAGAAGTGTTTAGTTTTTGCAAAAATCCGCTCGGTAGCCCCACGGTGGGCGCCAAATTGTGGACGCTTATTTCGGTAGAGGTCCACAATCGAAAATGAGTTGAGGGGCACAAGCGACCTGTAAAATAAAAGTAGAGCGAAAGAGGAGGTTACTGCCCACCGGTGTGGTGGAAGCCGTAGGCACTCCGACGCTCAAGTTTAGCCAAAATATGAATAAGCCGAAGGTGAAATGATTAAGGTTTTAGTATACCTCAACCACAGATTGATTGTCATGATGGCGGAGTATTATGCTTTATCTGATGATAGGTGTAGTGTGTTCATCTCCTATCTATTCTTTTGCTTCTCTTTTTATAGGTTCCTTGATGTGAGGTCTTCTTTCTTCTGCCCGTTGGAGTAGTTTGTAACTGGTGACTTAATTCTGATGATTTATGTCTGGCAACTGACGATTCGTTTGTCTATCTTCTGAAACTGTCGACTTTATGACGTTTATGAATTCTGATTCTTCTCTTGATCTGGTAACTGGTGTCCATTGGCTCCATTGATGTTTGATGGGCTTGGGCCTATGAGGCCTTTTTGTCTGATATTTTGCCTATGGGCTGGACTCATAATGGGCTCCAGGTTTGGTGGTTGGCCCTGGGGCAATGTCGATTTTATCCTTGGAACCAATTTTGGCCCGTACAGTTTGTGCCCATACTCTTTAAGTCTAGTAGTCATAGATTTGGAGAGTACCTTCGAGCATGTCGAATAAATACTAAAGAAAGACTTGAGATTTGGCAAATTAGCTATTTTTTTATATCATTTGTCAAAATGAGTCATAATATTTGGGTTTTGTGAAAATGATCATTTTCTCCGAAATAGACTTTGGAGAATCCAAATTCTCTGAAGTCTACACCGAATTTCTTTTATTTAAAACTTCGGTATCCGAAGTTATATTCGGATCTCCGAAGTTATTCAGATCTTCGAATTACTTTTTTGGTATTTTTCATAAAATAAATTTTATTTGGTATTTTTTTATGAAAATATATATATTTTATTTATGATTTGTTTTTGGACAAAATTTTCTAAATTCTTTTTATATGTAAAAAAATTATATATATAAGAATATATATATATATATATATATATATATATATATAATATATATATAGTTAATTGTACAACAAAACAGTTATCTATACATGAAAATGAAAAAATTACCTATCAAAATGTAACATCCCCGATCTGGAGATGTTAACCGGCGGGGAATAGGCCGTACTATTCCCTGAGATCTGACATACTAACTCTATACTTTACTACCGTCTTATCTCGACTATAACTTGAACATAGGACCATTGCCCAAACCTTAACATAAAATATAAAATTTCGTACTCACATAAACTTAAACGTCACATACATTTCGACTCTACACTTTAGTACTGAAACACAACTTTACTATACAATTTTCCTGAAACTAAACTTTGTTTGACTAGACTAAACTCATACTCTGACTGGTGGCCAGACCCACAGTGACTGCCATCAGTATTCGTCCTCTTGAGCTCGTCCTCATAGAATACCTGTAAACAAACATTGGGAGTAGGGGGTTAGACCGTTGTACGATCTAAGTGAGTGGACGAAAAACAAAAAACTGTTATAGAAACATTTAGTTCTAAAATCAAAAACTCATGAAATTGCTTTATAAGAAAATTGATTTATGTCTTAAAACTCTGAGCTTCTTTCTAAAAATCTCTTATAAAACTGTTTGTTTCTGGAAACTTTCTTTTCTAAAGTTCTTTCTGAAAACTATAATTGAAAATTGAAAATTTGTTTCTAAAATCTGTGTCTCTGTTTGAAAAACTTGACGCTGGGGGCGTTACGTATCACCGTCCCCCCATACGCCTAACTACAGCCAGAAGTGTAAATCCATGACTTTGGGGCGTTACGTATCACCGTCTCCCAAACATGCCACTATGTCTCTAATAAACTGGTGGTCTTGAGGCGTTACGTATCGCCGCCCTCAAGCCACAAAACTAGAACTGGGGGTGGCGGATCTATGCTACCACCCAAGTCTGAACTAGGGTCTAGGGGCGTTACGTATCGCTGTCTCCCTAGCCCTGCTCTCTAGGATCTGAGGGCGTTACGTATTGCCGTCCCCTCAGTCCTCTACATGTGCACATGTCTCTGTCCGTCAATTCCAACTGTGTCAAGTTACATACTGGGGTGTGTTTTTCCCTCAAGCCCCGAAATCATAAAACCATGATTTGTATCTGAAAATTGTAAGAAACATTTTCTGAAATGATTTATTTCTCAATTAAACTTAAAACTTAAAACATAACTGTATGAAATAACTATAAAGAAAATCTTCTAAAGCCCTAAAGCGTAAAAATGTAATTTTAAAACAGAAATAACATAATAAAGTCAGTTTAAAAGTAGAGTGTCCACTCACAGTTTTGGAATCTGGCCGACATTACTCACTTGCTGAAGGAATTCTGGTCATGCGATAATCTAAACTGACACTTGATTAGAACTGGGTTGGGGAACATATTCCGAAGTAAACTAAATTCGTCCACTCAAGTACTTATATCATTTCAAAGCATATTATCTTATATCATGATGTACTGTGTAATTATGGACTGATACAAGACCCATAGGGCGACCTCTAACACACTGGGGTGGAACTTGAATGGTTTAAAATCAATTTGGTGGAATTTATGTCTTCGCGTCGCGACGCAAAGGTCTTGCGTGTCGCGACGCGCATCATCCAAAAGTATGTCTAATTTTCCAAGGCCGCGTCACGACTCAAAACTTCCTACGCGTCGTGACGCGAACCACACCTGTGAATCTTCCAGCACTCGTCGCGACGCGAGCTCTTCCTGCGTCGCGACGCAGACCTGATTCCCAGGTTTCTGCATTTCTTTCTTAATGCGATTCTTACCCAAATACATCCCCAATGCATATGTAATCAATCCAATACACTATCCGTCACATTATATCAATTCTACACATTTTAAACTACCATTTTATCATTAAAACAACTCTTTAATCTCACAAATCTTATCTTAAACTCATTACCTAAAACTTTCTAATTCTTGAACATCCTCCAATAAAACCCATTTCTTAGTTTTCTAACCACTTCATCACAATTACTAGCATAGCATGCCAATGAAACTACCGCAAGATTATTTAATCAAATCCATAACTTAAAAATTTGGGTCAATATTCTTTACCTCACTTTTGTTGGATCTTCCTCATTCCTTAAGTTTCCATAGATGCCCAAGCTTCTTTGCTTCTCCCTCTCTTATCTTCTTCTCTTTCTTCTTTCTTTCTTCTTTTCTTCTTTCTTCTTTCTTTCTTTCTCTCTCTCTTTCTTTCTCTCTCTCCTCCCTCTCCTCACGTCTTTTTTTTCATTTCATTTTAATTTTTTTGAATTAGAGAATAGTGAGTCCTTTATATAGTGGGGTTTGTATGATATTTTGGAAGGTTGGAGAAAAGTGTAGAAGTTTTTATAAAATTTGAGATTTTTGCATTTGACCCCGAAATCACTATTCATCCGAAATTTTGACTTGTATTTTTGACCTATTTCTGGTTATATTTTGGAACATATTCAATGCAAAAGTTGTGGATCTCGATCTCAGCTTTCCGACGATATCAAATTCATAGAAATCAGAGTTCGTATGAAAAAGTTACGCCCCAAATACCACGGGCTATCCAAAGAGGATAATTGTTATAGTCTCGTCCGGGGGACTTAGGGATTTACCGATTGTCTCCAAAGTCATTCCATGAGTATATTTGAGTCTCAACATAATTATTTTATGTGTTCATTTTTCCCGTACGTAACAATACCACTGTTGGCAGTAGTAAAAACTACCGGTCGTTACAAATTCTCCCCTCATTAAATAGGATTCGTCCTCGAATCCTTTTTAAACTTAGGAGCTCCCCACTGACCCCCGGGTTCACAGCCTCTCTCCAGACAACCAGCCTTAACTGTCTTCATACTCGAAACCATCTGCTTTAGCTTACCTGTTAGAACTCTTACTTTCTTGTAAACTAACTCACGCTTGCCTCAGTCTTTCTCTTATCTTGGCTTCTGTTTCATGCTTGGGTACTTTTTACTTTAGATCGAGAGGGAACTCATCGTCATGTTTTCATAACTTGCTGCTAATTACTTTACACTACGGCCATGTCTCAACTCTTATGGTGTATCAAAGAATCTCACTCATAGACTTTTCGTTATACTCTACTTGCTCCAGCTCATTTCTTACTTGAGCTATTAATTTCGAAAGGTACTAGGTTCGTTGTTTACATCCACTCATTCTATTACTTTACTGATTAGACTCTCTATATTTGATCTATGAGAAGACATATTCTAAGAGTCTTCTTGCTAAGAACTGAAAGCCCTCTTAACTTATTCTGCACCACTATTGACTAGGCTTTTGCACCTTTACTGACGGACCTTCTATCTCTATAGGTATTCGTGTTTCCTACAACTGGGTTCCTTTACTTTGCTTGACTCTGGAAAGTATAAATATATATATATATATATATATGTTATGCTGCTTACCCGGTTCTTCGCTACAATTGTCTTGCCTCTGCTTATCTGTATTACTTAAGACCTTATAATGCAGGGTCAGACTCTTTATGTAGTCTTTGCTTACTATTATCACTTATCAAATGGCTTCGCGGGGAGCTTAACTGTATGTATACTTCTGCTTATAATGTTCTTCATACCTTTACTTTCATCGCTACAGCAAGTCTGGTTACAATGTTCTTTACTGACTTGTTCTTCCAAAGGCTAGTGCTATCTGTTAGGGTTGGTGCTCAGAGTGCCAATCCGGATCGTATTTATGTCTGATTCATGAATACGAGCAATTCTATTTTCCATAATATTACTAATTTAAGGGTAGCACCCTTGTCTTTTATACACTTATTCGATCTAATTACGATTAGATATCTGATTACTATTAGATCGAAACTAAATCTGGTTTAGTGATACGTGTATATTAGACAAAGACCCTAGGATTTACAATGTAGTACGCAGTTACAACATAATTTGTAATTAACATTGAGAAGCGTACTATAATATGTATATATTTAAATAAAGTTCCTGGTCAAGATTTACTAACACGGGTCGGTTAGTAAAATTCGCTGATACCAGTACATGTCGTATATCGTGACTTGGTCCGATGGTTTATGGGAGACTCGTATAGACATGTAGGTGTTTATTTAATAAGACACTGAATGACTCACTAAAGATTTCCTAATAGATGGTACATCAACGTCAATAAGAATCTTCTCGAGTTGAGCGATCATATTGGTCCTTCGACTTGAGATACCACAGTGGGATATATGAGTTATCCTCTATACTTTGATGACAGTCACGTCACCGATCTATTCATGATCAGACCTCCACTTGTTCATTGGGTGTGGACTGATGCTCATGATATCCAGTGCGTATCAAGATATGATCCGTCAGTTCTGTGTACAGGGCATAGGCATCCTCACATGTTTATGATCTAGTAAATCCATGACCGTGGTATTCGGAAATCAGTTCCGAGTGTTATTTAGAGATCGTAAATTGAAAGTCGACTATATTATACCGAACGGATTTGATGTTTTCATCTATATCCCATGTATAATATGGATAGCCTTCGACGGAGGGATTATAGGTATGCAATGACCTCGACTTGCATAGTTTAGCGAGATTATCTGTGGTCGTCATAATCCATGAGTGGGTGGATTATGGACACGAAATTGGATTTCGTGACGGATAAACCTAAACTTAGAGAGTCCCACATATTAAGTGTACTCGTTGAGCACTTGGGCAACACGATATGAATAATACTGATTATTCATAATACTTCATCGGATTAAGTAAGTTAATTCAGATCTTTTAATCGGTTAAACGATAACACATGTATTAGAGGATTTTGTCCGATAGTAATTATTGTGTATTTTATATTTAATATATATACGATGAGATACACATTAATTATTCGTCAAATGAGATTTTGATACATGCCATAAATATGTATTTGTTATTTATTGTAAATAAAAATACATATATAATAATTATATTAATTGATTATTTGGATATTTAATTGTTAAATATTTAAATGATTAATTAATAAACTTTTTTTTTCATAAATGTTATGAAATTTGTCCCATTATTATTGGTTTATATGGCATGATTTGATTAGATTTTATTTGTCCAAATTTGATTTGTTGAGATAAAGTTTAACTTCATTATTTGATTTAATTTTTTGGAGAGGACAATAATGCCCCCCTAATGTCGGTCTCTTCTATTTTAAAAGGGGAAATTTTTCTTCTTCCATTAGAAGCTACCTTTGCCGAAAACTTCAATCCCCAAATACTCTCCAATCTTGTTTAATAAAACAAAGAAGAAAGTGAAAGAAAATTCAAGAAAAGCTTGAGCATACTTGAAGATTAAAGGTAATCTTTATCATTCTTGAGTTAGAAACTTGTTTCTTGTTCTTGAATTTTTTAGAATGGTTATAGGGTTTGTTTTCTTCTTAGAAAATTGGGGCTTTAGGATTTGGTGGATGAATTGGAAGACCATGAAGCATGTGTGAAGTATTTTGGTAGATATTATTGTAATATTAGGCCAATTTGATCATTAGATGACATGTTTCCATTCTAGAGTATCATGAACACTCTTGTAGTGCCTAGAATTGTTCTTGGGTTGTTCATATGTGGTCACTTGATTTTGTGTTTTGATTAATTGATTTAATCTTGAAAAAAATTAGATTTAAAGCATGAAAAATCTTCATTTTTGGTTCTGGATCAGATCTGTGCAAACTGGAAATTTTATGATGAAAATAATGTGTTATGAATGTATTGGATGTGTTTTGGGAGTTGGAACAATTTCCGGAAAGTGTTTCGGAGTTGAAATACGCGAAAACGGCCAAAAACGGCGTTACCGGATGACTTTTGAGCCAACCGGGTGACGGCTATCCAAATACCGAGTTCGTCACTGTTCGGGCAGCCCATGAACTTCCATAACACTATTGGGGCTGACCTGGGTAGTTTCCATAAGTGTCGGGTTATCGGTTCGGTCAAAAATGCGTTTTACGTCATTTTGCGAAAACACATTTTTCCTAAAAGTTTCGCGACGTTTCATACATATTTATGTCGCTATTTGATATCGAATAAATAGGTTTAGGTGAAATATGAATAATTATTCATATTAGATATTGAATAATTTATTCGGTAATTTGAAAAAGTTTTAAATTACGATTTCGCCCGAACCGCGCTTCCGCCGCGCCTATCGCCCAAAACCCCAATAAAAATGGTATCAGAGCAGGTCTGATGCTTCATCCATTACATTATTCATGCTTGATATATGATATATAATCTAATTTTAATATTCGCACATGCATGTTATCTAGATATGTTTCTTAACTTTTCGATTCTACGCTAACGAAAATGTAACGGAAATTTAATTGTTAAATTGAGTTATTTTTTCTATAGGTAGAATGGAATTGTTTAGAAAATAATTTAGATTAAAATTCTGCATTTGATGTAGAGTATATCTTCATGAGGAAAATCCCCGCTTAGAAATAAGGTTTAAAGTGACGTGTATTGGATACATATTTCTTGGTTCGTCTTGTCAGTACGGTTTATTGGTATCTTTCTATAACTGCATCTGAGATCGTGCCAAAACTGTGAGGGTGTAGGTTATGGGATTTTATCAATGCCGGTTGTATATTGATACTAGACAAATTCAAGTGAAAGTGGAAATCCTGAACGTGCCAAAGCTGTCAGGACTACATCGGTAGCTTGAGTTTGTCATTGACAAGTGAAGCCTTGATACGCCTCCTTGTGAACGTGCCAAAGCTGTCATAACGAGAAATGGTCAGGACCAAAACCAGGAGTCATTGGTGAGTGATTGACAATGAGTTGTCTACCTAATGAATATACGTAGGCGAGATCGTGCCAAAGTTGTGAGTCAAAATATATTCATGGGATCCTACTCTCACTATGGAATTCGATTTAATTATCTAATTTCCGTTATCCATTGGAGATTACGGTATTACGAAAAGTAGTGGGAAACACTGTTGGTTAAAAATCCATAACTTAAGCAGTGTGTAATTTTATGGAAAATATTGCTTTCCTTTTATTTTTATTCTATGTTATTTATATAATTAAACTTCTAATCCACTGCATAGCTTATTACTTGAATATGTTTTCTTACTTTACTTATGGTTGCGTACTTCTAGAATAGGTTCTAGAAAGACAGTAGACTTAGATATTGTTAGATTAGTTTGAAACCATTTGGAACTGTTGTTCCAGTTTTCTTGAAAATCAAGATGGTTTGTGATTTAGTTTCTAAGTTACGATAGGTAATCTAAATGAATATCTGGTTTAGGATATAATTGTCTAGAGAGAATAGTTTCTTGTGCAGTAAGAATTGACACGAATCAGTTCTTGTCTCGAGATTCTTGACTGGCAATAAGAAAACTCCATTAGTATTTGTTTATCTAATAATGACGTTTCTTAGCTTTAGTGACTTTTAGAAGTCACGTGTTTGACACAGTTTGCTAATCAATCATTTGCAATTGTTGTGAATAATTGAACTCAAAATTATAAAGCTAAAGAAATGAGATGTGTATAGTTGTGTATAGAGAATATCGATTCTCACAATACGACAACTGTAGGTATTGGATACCAGATCTCCCGTCTAGTTAATTAAAATAATGTTTAATAACTGTTTTGATATTTGATATTAGAACTTGTGAATATTGGATAGTTACTTGTTTTATATAAACAGTTGTTACATATTTTAATACGACTAGTTGTGTCATTATTGAAGAGATAAACATCAAGAAAATATCCGGTTAACTAAATAACTTAGAACCGTACTTTATGATTTTTTTATCACATAAGCATTGGATGCTTATTCCATATGGTAAAGGATGGTATGATATGAGATCACACCACATATCCTTGTCCATATAATGAATATTGTATTCAGGATGTGATTAAATCTCATTTAACCAATGATCGTCATTGGACCACAAGATTTATTAGACTAATATATTGGATGTATGTAGTTTAATGAATTAGAAATTGCCTTAAATAGTTTTCTTTACTCCGTAACTTAGTTAATGAATTTTCATGACTTAGTTACATATTTCTAATAGAGAACATGTTGAACGTCTTGAATTGTTCGAGAACTTTCAATATGTTTATGATGAAACGCGGATAGAATATTTTGAATGGTTTTAAGATATTCTATTTGAAGTGTTGAAAACTATAATTTTAAAATTCATCGTGAATTTTTGAATTGTTCAAAGATGTTTGATATGATCGAACATATGAATTTAAGGTAATTAGTTCTAAAGTTATTTAATGAATGTGATTCTTACTCAATATTGAACTTCCACGATTCCATCTTGATGGAATTGGTCAGTGAGAGTAATTGAATCTTATATGATTTGATTCGTTGATATTGAGTATTACCGAATTAGCTTTCGATACTCTTGGGGTTATGCTCCAGTAACACTAATTAATCTCTTTAATTAAGGTTCAATTTGTTCCTACAGTTACATATATGATATGTATAGTGGAAAATTCGAATCTTGAAAAGTTTAAGATTTGAAACTTTCTTTTTTATAATTGTTATATAATTGAAAGTACTTGCGCCTCGGAGGTACAAGTAAGAGTTTATCATTTATTCTATTTAATAGAATATTATATTCTATTTGATAGAATATATTTTCTACGATCCCGAGTAATAAAATAGTTTTGTTACTTGGTGGTTAACATTGGATGTTGATGATTGCACAAAAGACTTGACTTAGTGAAGTCAAATGTGAGAGTGATAAATTGTAATGGAACACATAATTAATTAAATGAAATGACTCTACGACAACTTCCGTATAAGTTCAATATGATGTCAAAATCATTGACAAATTATTTGATACTTAATGATTATGTTGTTTTCTTATCGAAGAAAATTATCCTATAACTTATAGTGGGAGCGATATTTGATATCGATTTCGGAAATTACCATTGAACCATAGATCTAAAATTGTTCGTAGCTTACTACGATCAAGTTTTGAACTTGATTGAGCTTTCGGTATGAATCGTTCATAAAATGTGCAAATTATTTGCACAATAAAAGCAAAGTAAGCTTGATAAAGGTTTGACATTTATAATATGACAATTAGAAAGGTTATCCTCAGTAGTCTATTGTAGATTCTGAGAATACTTGTCTCTAGTCACATTAATTGAACAGTTAAAGGTATGTTGGTTAATGTTGATATTAAACAGTGTATTTTGGCTAAAGAATGCAAAGTGACGTTCTTGAATGATTTCTTCGAATGAGAGATCCGTCGTGATTTCTTTGTTTGAAGAAGTTCATTCTAGAATGGCCCTAGAGTTTGTATTCTGTTGAGATCACAGTTTGATATACTGGCTTATGGAGCCTATTGTAGACTCAGATAAGCTTTCCGGAAATCCGTGTTCTCTGATTTTGATATCAGTCAGATTGTCTGGTTTTATCGAATTACATAGAATACATTTATGATAGTAGGGTCAGTGAGATCGTATAAATTTCTTTCTAGTGTTATATATCATAAGTCTTATTTTCTCCGTGAAAGCAATGGGAGTAATCTCTGTGATATATTGATATAAAGTTTTATATATGATATGAAACTAAGAGATCTGTGAGAAACTCCTATTAGTGGCGTATTATATATGATATAATAAAAGACAAAGTAATACTATCTATATGACAGTTAGTATAACTGTTTGACAGTTAACGCGTCTTTTATATATATATAATATTCATCTTTTGTAAATGATGATTCCTTTGTCAAAAGATAGATTGATTGAAATGTCTTGTCAATCTTATGCATCATAAGATGATAGCGTAATGAATACTATATTATGTGCAATTAAAGATATCAATTTAATCGTAATTATTACGAGTTATTTTCATATACTGCAGACCATATGATGGGTCTTGAAACATGTTCATTGTTATCTTTGAGATATTAAGAACAAATTTCTTATTCATGGAGAATTTAGTCAGCAACCATAAATTGAGATTAGTTTTTATTCTAATTATGACATTAGATGGTCTATGTCATATAAAGTCATAAAAGATGCAATGAGAGTGTCACTGTTGATTCTACTAAATTATTGGAATCAATTGCAACTTATGAAGTATTGACTTTTGAAGTTGCATAGTGACACTATAGATTAGAAGTTCTCATATTAGTTTTGTGTTTGCGGTTGTCTTATAATATTTAGGGTTTGATCCATATATACTTAGACAACTCAGCAGCTATAGCAAAAAACAGATATGGTGTCTGAGTCATATTGATGTAGAATTTAGATTCTGCAAAATATGAATGATGCTGGCTAAGGAAAACGGTTGGGTTTGTTGGACAGACTCGATTTATTAAGCATACTTACTTTTTTGTTGCCTACCTTTTGAGTGCAATGTGAGATCTTAAGGGCCATGAGTATGCGATACACATTAAGATGTGTATAGGATACTGTAGAATGTCACTAGAGCAAGTGAGAGAAATTGTTAGGGTTGGTGCTCTGAGTGTCAATTCGGATCGTTTTTATGTCTGATTCATAAATACGAGCAATTCTATTTTTCCATAATATTACTAATTTAATGGTAGAACCCTTGTCTTTTATACACTTATTCGATCTAATTTTGATTAAATATCTTATTATGATTAGATCGAAACTAAATCTGGTTTAGTGATATGTGTATATTAGACAAAGACCCTAGGATTTACGATATAGTGCGCAGTTACAACATAGTTTGTACTTGACATTGGGAAGCGCACTATAAGATGTATATCCTTAAATAAAGTTCCTGGTCAAGATTTACTAACACGGGTCGGTTAGTAAAATCCGCTGAGACCAGTACATATCGTATATCGTGACTTGGTCCGATGGTTTTTCCCAGTGAACCATGAGTCTCGGGAGACTCGTATAAACATGTAGGTGTTTATTGATAAGACACTAAACGACTCACTGAAGATTTTCTAATAGATTGTACACCAACGTCAATAGGAATCTTCTCGAGTTGAGCGAGCATAGTGGTCATTCGACTTGAGATACCACATTGGAATATATGAGTTATCCTCCACACTTTGATGACAGTCACGTCACCGATCTATTCATGATCAGACCTCTGCCTGTTCGTTGGGTATGGACTAATGCTCATGCTATCCAGTGCGTATCAAGATAGGATTCGTCAGTCCTGTGTAATGGGCATAGGCATCCTCACGTGTTTACGTTCTAGTAAATCCATGACTGTGGTATAACTTCGGAAATCAGTTCCGAGTGTTATTTAGAGATCGTAAATTGAAAGTCGACTATATTATACTGAATAGATTTGACATTCTCATCTTTATCCCAAGTATAATATGGATAGCCTATGATGGAGGGATTATACGTATGCAATGACCTCGACTTGCATAATTTATCGAGATTATCTATGGTCGTCATAATCCATGAGTGGGTGGATTATGGACACGAAATTGGATTCGTGACAGATAAACCTAAACTTAGAGAGTCCCACAATATGAAGTGTACTCGTTGAGCACTTGGGCAACACAATATGAATAATACTGATTATTCATAATACTTCATCGGATTAAGTAAATTAATTCGGATCATTTAATCGGTTAAACGATAACACATGCATTAGAGGATTTTGTTCGATAGTAATTATTGTGTATTTGTCTTTGATACATAATACGATTAGATACACATTAATTATTCGGCAAATGAGATTTTGACACATGCCATAAATATATATATGTTTTTATTTATTGTAAATAAAAATACATATATAATAATAAACATATTAATTGATTATTTGGATATTTAATTGTTAAATATTTAAATGATTAATTAATAAACTTTTTTTTCATAAATGTTATGAAATTTGTCCCATTATTATTGGTTTGTATGGCATGATTTGATTAGACTTTATTTGTCCAAATTGATTTGTTGAGATAAAGTTTAACTTAATTATTTGATTTAATTTTTTAGAGAGGACAATAATGCCCCCTAATGTCAGTCTCTTCTATTTTAAAAGGGGAAATTTTTCTTCTTCCATTAGAAGCTACCTTGGCCGAAAACTTTAATCCCCAAATACTCTCCAATCTTGTTTATTGAAACATAGAAGAAAGTGAAATAAAATTCAAGAAAAGCTTGAGCATACTTGAAGATTAAAGGTAATCTTTATCATTCTTGAGTTAGAAATTTGTTTCTTGTTCTTGAATTTTTAGAATGGTTCTAGGGTTTACTTTCTTCTTAGAAAATTGGGACTTTAGGATTTGGTGGATGAATTGGAAGGCCATGAAGCATGTGTGAAGTATTTTGGTAGATATTATTGTAATATTAGGACAATTTGATCATTAGATGACATTTTTCCATTCTATAGTGTTATGAACACTCTTGTAATGCCTATAATTGTTCTTGAGTTGTTCATATGTGGTGACTTGATTTGGTGTTTTGATTAATTGATTTAATCTTGAAAAAATTGGATTTAAAGCATGAAAAATATTAATTTTCTGTTCTGGATCAGATCTGTGCAAAATGGAAATTTTGTGTTGAAAATAATGTGGTATGAATGTATTGGATGTGTTTTGGAAGTTGGAAAAATTTCCGGAAAGTGTTTCGGAGTTGAAATAAGCGAAAACGGCCAAAAACGGCGTTACCTGGTGACTTTTGAGCCAACCTGGTGAGGGCTGTCCAAAAAATGAGTTCGTTACTGTTCGGGCAGCCCATGAACTGCCTAACACTATCGGGGATGACCTGGGCAGTTTCCATAAGGTTCGGGTTGTCGGTTCAGTCAAAAACGAGTTTTGCGTCATTTTGCGAAAAAAATATTTTTCGTAAAAGTTTCGCGAAGTTTCATACATATTTATGTCGTTATTTGATATCGAATAAATACGTTTAGGTGAAATATGAATAAATTATTCATATTAGATATTTAATAATTTATTCGGTAGTTTGAAAAAGTTTTAAATTACGATTTCGCCCGAACCGCGCTTCCGCCGCGCCCATCGCCCAAAACCCCAACACTATCATAGATCATCACTTAATTTTTATGCAACTATACCCTGTCTTGGAGATTCTCCTACTATACTAACTGAAATTTTACAGTAACTTATCTCCTCGTTTCCGTACTATTTGATACATCTACCAAACCACCCATACCCGTGGCTTAGGCCGTCCCAAACCCATAGTGGTTTGGTCAACTAAGTCTGGGGTTGGGTACTTAATATGCTTTACATGAACCAACACGTAAGAGATATTTGGTTGCATTTCGATACTACGAAACCTTGTAGTTACACACTTTGTCTTTACTTACTAGGTATTCTTCTACTACCATCATTGCACCTCCACAGCTTTACTTCTAATATTTTTCCTTTGCACTTTTCTTGCTTTCTGCTTGTCTTATGCTATACTGAGAACTCACGTGGTCTATGTCTCTGGTTCATTATCCTAAGGATATCTTTTCATTTCTCTATCCATTTCTGTGTCTAACACTGGTTCATTTGTATCCTAGTTAATACTTGACTACTATTTTATCATTGTACCATACCATATGAACAAATTCTTTCTTAACTCTTTGATCCAGCTTTGTCTCTTACTTTTATTCCGTTCTTAAACTATGTCTGAAGGTCTTTTGTCCAGTTTTCTTCCATTATACTTTCACTTATTCCTGGGAATGTCTTGAGGCAATCATCAGGATCCACCTCTGCTGCTATTGTCTAACGAGGGTTGGGAGGGTGAGACATTGTTCTGAGGCCTTTCTTGTCTAGTTGCACATACAATTTATTTATAAGTTTGGAACTCCGTGTATACAAGTCTGATAACTTTCCTCACACTAGGGTATGACTGCTAAAGCAGTCTGGTTGTCTCTTCCAACTTTACTTATGATTACCTTCGACTATTGCACTCACTGCCCCTTTTACGAAGTCCTTCTAAGGTCGTGTTTTCTAAGAACTTCCTTGTCTGTACTTTTTTCCTATCTTATCTTTGTTTTTTAGCCTTCTAAAGTTATTAATTCCTCTCTATGGGTGCCAATATACTCTCTTTAATATTTTTCTTTAAGAAACTCACTCTGCAGCTTAGATTTCTTTCATATCTCAGTTCCTTGAACCCCTTACACCTTTACTTTCCTGAAAACTCTATCAATCTCGATTATTTAGGACATCTTTTACTAAATCTCCAGTTCAAGTATTATTTTTTTTACCTAGTCTTTTCCTTCTCATCTTAGTTCCTTGAATTCCTTATATCTTTATTTCTCTGGAAACTCCATCATCTTTGATTGCTTAAGGCGTCTCTTATTAGTTCTTGGGTTCAGGTACTATTCCTTATCTAATTTCTCATTCTCATTACCAAGGGTCTCTTTATAAATTACTCACTTTAATCCTAAGAGTCGTTCTCCCTAATTTCTTTGTATTTCTAAGTCTTTACCCTTTTAAAGGCTCTTTAATTTAATGATGGCCTCTAGACTAGGTCAACTTATTGTGACTTCAAACTATTTTGGCTCATGCTGCTTGTCTATGTCTATTTGAAATCATTGATTTGGCTGTCTAGCTATCTCGTAATTCACCTAACCTGTCAACTGCTCTTCTTTACTGGTCCTTCTTTTTCTAGACTCTAAGTTGAGCGGGGAGCATATACATTCTATAGGAATCCGTGGATACGCATTATGTTTAACACTTAAGCTTAATGATAGTCGGATTAGATGTTTGCCTACTTTTCTAGAATCGATGTTTCTGAAAGGAAGGGCCATCATTCACTCTACATGAATCTAGTTGACTACTCCATATCTTAAGGTCTCTTGTCCTTTATCGATTACTCTCGGGACTTCACTTATCTTGCTGTCTCCAAACTTCATTTTTTTATCACTATACATACTGAATCCTCTTGACACTTTTGTTTCCTTCTTACTGTCTTCATATTTTACCTCTTGGCTCTACGCCATACTATTGGGGCTAGTGGTGGTTCACTCTTCTAACTGCTTCCTAGATCTTTATTATATATTCTTGTTATAAGTCTCAACTATGGCACTATGCTCTATGTTCTATACTACTACTTTTATCACTTCTAAATGCCTCCAACCTCACGGGTCTATTCTTGTATACTCCCACGAATTTCTACTGACTTTGGACTAATCTGTAGGTTCTACTAGGTTTGATCTATCTGTGGACTTCTACTAGCACTACAAGCCTCTTGCTACATTGCCTTGGTCTTTGGGCTATACTAGGTGTTGGATTCTAGATTAGTCCCAAGGATCAATTCAAGCAATGAAATCATGTGTGAATACTACAAAGAAGCATGGCGGAATCATACTTACATTGATCGGCTATTGCGATGCGAGGAACAACAAAAATCTTCAAGCTTTTGCTCCATGATGCTCACGGTTTTGGGCTCCATTTTTGTCCTCCATTTTCGGTCCTTCAAGCTCCAAGCTTGGTGTGCATTCCATGCCCACGGGTAGGTTTTCCTATCACCTTCGTAAGACCCCTAAAGTGTGCTAGCACTTGTGAAATTTTGCAACAAAACTTCACTTTTTCCCTTTGTGTTCTTCACGGCAAAATGGAAAAACAAGAGAAAAAAAATGGCCTTTCGCCGAGAGATGCAAAGAGAGAATTAGAGGTTGTGTGTTTGTGAGTTGTGTATCTAATACACTAAAATGAAAAGGCAAATACCAAAATAATAAATGGTAAATGTCTTTCATCCATCATAATGGAGTGTTTCTCACTCAAGCATCAAATCCCATCAACATCCATCAATCAAAGTGACTAAAGTTGACGAGTGATGTGACGCTTGATGTGACTAGTTGGCTCCACTCGATTCAAAATGCGAGTGGGCTCGGGTTCACTAATTTCGAATTAACGAATTTTCCATTGCGACGTAATTAAATCAAATTTAATTAAATAATTATGCCTAGCAAAATTACTATTCACGTCGCTAGCGAATTAATTCTAAATTAACTCGTTTGCCCGAATTAAAATCTAATTTTAATTCCGCGTCGAAATCCAATTTCGTATAATATATCGAATATATTATTTTATTGATTAATTCCAAATTAATCGTTCTCTCTCTTTAAATGATATCTTATCCCAGATAAAATATCTCCGTAATTAATCCCAGATTAATTTTCTCTCTCTTATAAGTAATCCCAGATTAATAAAGTGCGAGTCATACGTCATCGGTGAATCTTCGGGAAGTGACCCATGAGATCCCCGGATATGTTGGCAGTAAATCCGGTCGTCGAACTATCCGAACACGTACGTACCTAGTACTACGTTTTTACCAATTTACAAGACATGGTTGGCTTCTAGCAAAGCACCGTGCCTACCCAATTCTCCAGAAATATTCTTATACAAATATGTGATCTATATCAGATGTAGTATACGTAGTATTGCGTATTACGATCCAACATCGGATGTCACGTGCAAGGCCTGGGGCTGAAATTGTGTATGCCCCGTACGAAGCACATATCGGATCTCTGGCAACTAGTCTCTATAATCGGATAATCATTACCTAGTCATATTATCCCGATGACTGCAGTACATAAGAGCACCAGTTTCGTATCCTACGTGATCATCATCTCCACTATGACTGGAGTGATACTTCCGTCTTGACATCACACCCAATACACTACGATTCTCAATATACCCATAAGAGGCGTACACAGAACCTATTAAAGCCCTGGACGACCAAAACCAAAGTAAATTGATTGTCACAAGTATTAGCGGTGCAAGTCTCAGGTTAAGACCAAATACATCTACCCTGATTCGGACTTCCATAGACATATAGTCATACTACCAATGGAATTCCGGGGGGTCTATCCAGAGCGAAGCTGTTTCTGTACCATCGGTAAACACAACCTCCTATTACACTTGCATGAGTATCATATACCCAAATATATGAGAACTATGATGTTATGCTCCCACAACGCGCACAAGTGTAATACTAGTATTTTACGCATTATCGATGTCCAATCTCGATAATACTCTGACTAGGGATGTTTAATGATTAAATCTTTATGGATTGATACTGTCTCATATCATCTCAATCCGGAACTAATCATATAGACCTTCTATCATTTATACATCTTGGTAATCTAATTACAAATGATAAAAGTGCAATTTCTTTTGTCACATAGTTAATTTGTACAACAACACCATGATCTGTACAAATAGTGATGCTATGGGTCATAATTGTCCAACGCTAGGTTCTCTTCTTTATACCCTCAAGACTTCCTTAATCTTTTTCTGGGTGATCTGCCTTTCAAGGTCTTTCAATTCTTGAGATGGACTCCCGTTGGGTTTTCTTACGGTCGCTTATACTCATGCTGATAGGAAATGCTTATATCTCATTGATTATTTTCTTTATGCCACAAGGAGTTTCTTTATCATTGTTCTAGTACTTTATGTCCCGATGGAGTCTATTGCTCATGTAAGATATGTATGAGATAGGCTCAGTCAGGGCAGATTCCTTATCTGGTGTCACTAGAGGGTTCGAAGACTAAATGATTTAAGGTCTTGTCTCTATCAGATTGCTGGGGGTAAGGTAACTAACCATTCCTGTTTCTTGCTTGTGGATCTGGGTATGGGTATGGGGATCTGAAATTATCTAAATCCTCTTTGGCATCTCTATCCATTGGGACTCTCAAGACTAGCCTTGATTTCCTACTTCTGTTATCTTACTGTCTTTTTCCTTGCTACTAGGGGAACTTATTATCTATACGAAGTACTCGATGGCTATTGAATTGGCTTGAAGGAAACTTTTTTTTGAGGAGGGATGAAATCTTACATTTACTAAGAAATTCTGAAACTTGTTGGGGTTTTCTCTATTCTTTTGGCTACTATAGGTTCCTGTATTTTCTTACTGATATGATCTTGTATCTCTATCTTTTCTTACTTCTGACTACTTAATCATCCTTACACTTTCCTTACTTATCTTCTAGCTTTCTCTTTCTCTTTTACTTTCTTGGATAACTTTCTTTGAAATTATTATCTGGTTCCCTAGCTTGTACTGAACTTCGGGGAGTAATATAGGATGATTATGGAATGATTCCTATCTAGAGTAAGGAAAAATGATTCAGAGGAATTGGAAATACTTACTAACCTGTCTGAGGATCTTGATGACATACTTGAGGATAAGATACTGGAGAGGTAGTGCCCCGCATACTAGTATCCCAGACATACAAAGTATACAAGACCCCAACACTCTACCCACTGAAGTCGCTGACTCCCTAGACCATGCTCTGATACCATCAAAATGTAACATCACCGATCCCAAGATGTTACCGGTGGGGAATAGGCTGTACTATTCCATTGAGCCTCTGACATACTAATTGTATACTTTACTACTGTCTTATCTCAACTATAACTTGAACATGAGACCATTGCCCAAACCTTAACATAAAATGTAAAAGATTTCGTACTCACATAAACTTAACGTCACATACATTTCGACTCTACACTTTAGTACTGAAACACAACTTTACAATACAATTTTCTGAAACTAAACTTTTCTTGACTAGACTGAACTCATACTCTGACTGGTGGACTCAAACCCACTAGTGACTGCCATCAGTATCCGTCCTCTCGAGCTCGTCCTCCTAGAATACCTGCAAAATAAACACTGGGAGTGGGGGTTAGACCGTTGTACGATCTAAGTGAGTGGATGAAAAATGAAAAACTGTGATAAAAATATTTAGTTCTAAAACAGAAAACTCATGAAATGGCTTTATAAGAAAACTGGTTGCTATCTTAAAAATCTGAGCTTCTATCAAAAAATCTCTTATAAAACTGATGTTTCTGGAAACTTTCTTTTCTAAAAGTTCTTTCTGAAAACTGAAAAAAATTATTTCTGAAATCTGTGTCTCTGTCTGAAAAACTTGACGCATGAGGGCGTTGTAAAATTATTTTTACAAATGATAAAAGAGCAATTTCCTTTGTCACATAGTTAATTTGTACAACAACACCATGTTCTGTACAAATAGTGATGCTATGGGACATAATTGTCCAACAATCTCCCACTTGGCCTATAGCCAATCACTCAGGTGTTCTACACCTGAACTATGCACGGGTCGCTCAAACTTCTGCTGAGAAATAGCTTTCGTCAGCGGATTTGCAAGGTTATCATCTTATGCGATTTATTCGATCATCACATCGCCACGATGTATGATCTTACGAATCAGATGAAATAGTTGAAGTACATACTTGGATCATTGATGAGACCATGGTTCTTTAGCCTGTGCTGTAGCCTAGCTCAGCTGCTAACAGAACTACTCCTAATCCGATTAGGATTATATAGATCCAAAATGCTTCTATTGCTGCCTCAGCTGCAGCAATGTTTCACTCTTGTTGTTTATTCGGCAACAGTATCTTTCTTGGAAGATTTACAGCTCACTGTTCCATTATTCAAACTATACAGTACCCTTATTGCGACTTACAGTCGTTTCATCGGTTTGGAAACTTGCAGTGGTGAACCTAGTTACCTCAAGTTCTCATTTCCCCATATTATCAGAATACATCCTTGGCTCATCCAAGACACTCAAGGATGTTCTTTACTTCAATCTAGTGACCATCACCTAGATTTACCTGATTGCGTCTACATATGCTCAAAGCATATGAGACATGAGGTCACGTACATATCAAAACGTACGAACACTGAGAGAGTGTCAGCAGCTTTCTAGATCTTACCCAGTAGATCTTTATTCCTAGAATAAAGCCTGCTTCTCCCAGGTATTCCATGGAGAATTTTAATGAAAGCCAAGCTTTCTCTGATTATATTATTGGAATGTTATTGCTAAGAAGCAATACATCATCAATGTATAGGACAGTGATTATCAGTGTGCTCCCACTAACCTTCTTATATACACAAGAATCATCTTCATTTTGAATTAAATCATATACCATTATGATTACATCAAAACGCTAGTTCCAAGAACGCAATGCTTGCTTCAATCCATAAATGGATCGATTTAACTTGCAAACCTTGTTTGCATGTTTTGGCATGACAAAACCATCAGGATGTTGCATACAAACATCCTCCAAAAGGTTTCCATTAAGGAAAGTGGTTTTGGCGTCCAGCTGTCATATTTCATAAACGAAATATGCAGTTATAGTAAGCATTATCCGAATAGATTTAATCATGGCAACAGGTGAAAAGTTTCGTCGTAGTCGACACTATGTCTTTGACGATACCCTTTCTGTACAAGCCTAGCGGTGTACATTTTTATGTTGCCATCCATGTATGTCTTCCTTGAAGACTCATATAGTACCAATAGGCACAATGCCTTCTGGTACATCAACCAGTGTCCAAACTTGGTTGGTATACATGGAATCCATTTCGGACTTTATGGCACTTTGCCATAAAAAGGGGTCGATACCTTGTATCACTTCCTCATACGTAGCTGGTTCGTCTTCCTCAATAAGATTGACATCTTCATTAGGTGAGATCAGAAACCCATACCTCTCAGGTTGTTTTCTAACTCTCTCCGACCTACGCGGTTCTTGTGTATTCGAAGATTGTGGTAAAGTTTAATCCTTGATGAACTGTTGGTGTTCCATAAAGGATTCGGTACCTGGAACAGTATTACTCCGATTTTCATCGAGTTTTACTTTCCTCCCACTTACCAATGCATATAGGAATTCCTCTTAGGAAAACTGCATGGAGAGCAACAATTACATTGTTCTCTTGTGAGTTGTATAAGTACTATACTTTGGTTTCCCTAGGATAACCAATTACAATTAGCCACTTATCCGATTTGGGTTCTAGTTTGGTATCATCCAAATGCATGCCCAGCATTGCCAAATTTCAGGAATGAGAAACCCAGTTTCTTTCATGTTCATATCTAATATGAAGTATGTCTAACAGATTTTCATGGAACCTTATTCAAAATAAGTATTGCACTGCTTAATGCGTATCCCTAGAAGGAAATTGGTAGCTCAAAGCGACTCATATGTTTAAGTATTTTACACTATGGTCCAACCGTAATGTTTTTAATACTTAGCCGGTCTGTTTTCTTACTTTGTGTCGAAACACTTTGAATTACTCAAAAGTTTCTGACTTGTGTTTCATAAGATACAATAACCATAACGCGATGCCACATCCGTAAAGGTTACGAAGTATTCATATCCACCTCTAGCCTAGCTAGACATGGGCCCACTTACGTCACTATGAACGAGGGCAAACAGATCGGTGGCACTTTCACTTTTACCAAGTAAAAAGTGTTTTAGGCACTTTGCCTAATTAAACTGGATTCGTAGACATCATTTGAATTAGAATCAAATTCGTCCTAGTATCCACTCTTCGAAAGTGTGGATATACGAGTCTTGTTAATGCGTCCCAGACGACAATGCCACAAATAAGTCTCATCTGATTAATTCAGTTTGAGCTACTTGTTTGTCATGTTATATGTATGAGATTAATTTATATTCTAAATATAAATACTGTTATTCACATCTAATGTGTTTATCTCAATATTATCTTTATAAACAAAACACTTAGTGTTCTAGAATATAAAGGTATACCCGCAACGGGTTATACTAGATATAGAGATAATGTTTCTAGTCAAACTAGGTACATTATAACAGTTTCCTAATTTAAGTACATGCCCCAAGGGCAGTTCCAAAACTTAGGTTCCTACGGCTAAAATAGTGACGCTCGTCCTGTTTTTGACTTGTAGGTCGATCTCATATGAAGTCAGTCTCCTGCTTATCAGCAGATCCCGCACATCAGTACATATATTCATGTACCACATTTAGTATCAAAAATCCAATTTTAAAACCAGTAGTGAACATGTTTATAACAAATATTCTTGAAGTCGGAACCTTGTCCCGTCTTCACTTCCTTCATGTCTGCCTTGTCCATACGGTAGTCACACTTCTAGTGACCCCGTTTGCCACAGTTTAGACAGACAACTTGGATATGTCCTTTTAAGAAGCTCTGGCTGTGCATAACAGATTGAGCACTAAAGTTATCATCACAATGAGTCTTCCTAAGCTCATGCTCTACTATTTGCTCAACTCCGGGTTCATGCTTGAGAGGTTTCTCTATCAAATAGAATAACTTCTCAGCTCCCAGGATTATCCTGAAAATCTATTCCCAATCTGAAAATTAAAGCCGTTAAAGATATTTTCCCCAGGATTATGTCCTTTGACGCTAATCTTTCAGTCATCTTGATTGCTATAGTCCAACTATCCAATCAACAATTTCAGGTACAATTAAATATAATGATTATTATAGTCTAACTATATAATCAACTATAATTGATCAGTTACATTCAAATGTATTGATTACTATAATCCAATTATATAACCAACTACAAATGAACTAGTTTGAATACAGTCCAACTGTTAAATTAAAACAACAATTGAATATTAGTCAAACTAATATATTTATAAATAATTAATGACAAAAAATGAAATGAGTGCGTATTGGCAAGTATCTAAACGAAATTACAAATTTAATATTGCCTCCCACTATTTTTCGGCGAGCCTCTAACCCTCTGTGGAGTACTCAGGAAACCTAGTTTCCTAGTGGGCTAGGATCCCATTAAATAACACACAACCTTGACTTTGGCCAACAAGCTGTATGATATTTAACTAGGTAGATCTCTAAGATCAATTGGATCTCATCCAATTCCTAGATCCGGTAGGTGGACCTCCAAGTCCGAACATATATATAATATATATCCAATATATCTAATATATTTCCTAACCTTTTCCTTTGCATCAACTAAGCCTTGGCTTTGGCACAACAAGCTTAATGATTTCAGTTAAATGAGACCCATTGATAGTGGGAAAGCTTCGTAATCGAGGCCGATGAATAAGAAGTGATCTTGTGGACAAGACATACGATATGAAACAAAGTCTTCATGATTCAAACACATCCGCGATGGACAAAGGTCTTGCCTTTGGCCAACAAACCAGTGCCAATCTTGGATCTTGAAAATGAATCACTCAATGGAAGGAAAAACGCATAATATTTGTTGAGGGTTTTTCGCGTAAATTGGCAACCAATTTATTATCTTTGATTAGGTCTCATCATACACCCTTAAGCATGCATTCTAAAAGCATAATAAGGCGCGATAAAATTAATAATAATATACGGATGGATATATAATACAATTTGTTTCTAGAACAAATCTCTCCATTTCTTCTCTCCCGCTAGCACTATTCTTACTTTTACCCAATTACATAATACTTCTAAAGAAACCTCATTTACATTGAGGGGAATTGGTGAGAAGAGAAATACAATGAGAAAAGAGGTAATAGGCTAGACACGCAGGTCCAATTTAATAAATTCTAAATTTATTACAACAATTTCCAAAATTACCCTCACCCTTCTAATATCCATCCGATATACATTATTCATAAATACATCCAAGTATTCACACAAAGCATGTTATTCAATCAATCTAATCCAATTAATTAATCTTTGATTAATGAGCAACCAATGTTCAAACAACGATTTGATTTGCGCGAGTCAAACTCGTTTAAGAATAAATACTCAAAGTAAGTATTCTTGAATTATATCGAACTATAATTTTAAATCCAATTAAATTGTATCCAATACTAATTCATATTTAATTCTAAATTAAATAATTACACTTATTTATGTGCCTTAAAGTCTTGGATTCCAAATCCAATCTTATTGGGTCTCAAAGGCCCAATTAGTATCCAATACTATTTAATTAAAGTCCAATGGGCTTTTAATTAATTCTTTAGGCTTGGGCTTTTGGCCAAAATGGATCTAACACATAATGCCTAGGCCCAATAGGAATCAATTCACCATATGCCATAGAATCAATTTTGGCCCATTAGGCCCAATTAAATTACTAAAGGCCCAATAGTCATATTTTGGACTTTATGGAAATGGTTTAGGCCCAAATATAATTCAAGAATAAAATTTACCCTAACCAAGTCCATTAGCCCAAATACAACAATTAAATTAACATTCCAAATTACATATTAATTCAATTAAAGTATAATTAACACAATTAATTAATTAATCTAGTATTTCCAAAACACTAATTAATCTAATTAATCATGCTTAATATCTAATTTATGTCCAACACAAATTAAAGCAAAATCAATTATTCCTAACATGCTCCATTCACGGCAATCATCATGAAATAACATTCAATTCCGATTTCAATCCAATAAAACCAACAATTAATATTCATTTCATGCAATTAACATATCCAATTGTTAAATTTTCAAAAATCACCATGAATCACTTAGGGCATACATTCCGCCAAGGGTATATTTTGTGGAAAATTAATCCTATCATTTTTTCACAAAATCAAAGATGCACAAATCCAATTGAACATCATATAAACATAACTCAATCATCAATTTAGGCAAATCAAGCTCCAAGCCAAAAAAACCCAAATTAAAGTCCATAAACCCTAAATTTTCAAATCACACTTAGATCGCTCTGATACCATTGTAAGTGTCTTAGACATGCCACGAGATCTCTAAGCGTGATTCGTGTGTGAATAAAAATCAAAAATAAGTTGCGGAGGACTTACATTGATCGGTTGAGTTTAAAACTTCCATGGATGTTGAAGCATCCATGCTCATGGGTGAGTATCCCTATCACCATCATTTGACTCCCATAAGTACTAGCTTGAACAAGGGGAACAAATTTTATCTCCCAGGAAAAGCAAATTTTATCCAAGAGAGAGAGGAGCAATCAACCACTCTTCAAATCAGAGGCCATTCGGCCTTTTAAACAAGAAGAAGCAGAGGCCATTCGGCCTTAATGCAAAAATCCAACCAGCCAATTGCTGCTTCTTCTTCAAAAGAAAAAACAAAGCAATTGCTTTTGGCCAATCACCTTTCATTTTGAAAAGTCAAATAGATTTATTGCCTTTTGTTCTCTAAAACGTAGGCAGTGGCTTTAATTTCTTGAAGAAAAAGTGGTGCTTTCTCACATTTTCAAATCAAAGGCCATTTGGCATTTTCAAAAGAAAACAGAGAGTGGAGTGGCCATTTTTTCTTTGTTCTTTTTATTCGGCCAAAAAAAATGAATCACAGGCTATTGGCCACTTGCCGAAAAATGATTGAAGATAAAAATAGCCTTTTGGAAAACCGAAGAGAGAGATAAAAAAGAATTTCCAAAATTCATTTTTAATATATATATATATATATATATATATTGTTGGTAGGTGTGATGGGTATCAAATCCACAATACACTTTTGGGTTCGGGTTCGTTTAATCCGATTAAACGAATTTTCCATCGCAACGTAATTAAATCTAATTTAATTAAATAATAATACCCAATAAAATTATTACAGAAGTCCCTTGCGAATTAATTCCAAATTAATTCGTTCGCTAAAATTAAAATCTAATTTAATTCTCTGTTGAAATCCAATTTCATTTAATATATATAATATATTATTTTAGCCCAATTAAATAAATTAAATAGTAAAATCTAATTTAACTATTAAATTTATTTTATCGATTAATTTCAAAATTAATCGTGTTCTCTCCTCTCGACGAATACGAATTTAATCCCAGATAAACTCTCGACGTAATTAATCCCAAATTAATTCTTTCTCTGATAATTAATCCCAAATTAATTCTTACCGTAATTATTCCCAGATTAATTTTCTCTCTCTAAATTAATCCCAAATTAATTTTCTCCCTCTTAATTAATCCAAATTAATATTGTTCGAGTCAAACATCATCGGTGAATCTTTGGATGCGATCCAAGAGATCCCTGGATATGTTGGCAGTAAATACGGTCATCGGACTATCCGAACACGTGCGTACCCGGTACCACATATTTACCGATTTACAAGACATGGTTGGCTTCTAGCAAAGCACCGTGCCTACCCAATTCTCCAGAAATATTCTTATACGGAATACAAGATCTTTGTCAGGCGTAGTATACGTAGTATTGCGTATAACGATCCAGTATCTGATGTCACATGCTAGGCCTGAGGCTGGAGTTGTGTCTGCCCCATACGAAGCATATATCGGATCACTAGCAACTAGTCTCTTTATGATTGGAAAGTCATGACCTATTCATACTTCCTCGATGGCTATATCACTTAGAGTACCAGTTCTGTATCCCTGCGTGATCATCATCTTCATATGAATGAAGTGATACTTCCATCTTGACATCACACCCAATACACTACGATTCTCAGTATACCTAGATAGAAGAGGCGTACACATAACCTGTTAAAGCCCCGGACGACCAAAACCAAAGTATATTGATTGTCACAAGTATTAGCGATGCAAGTCTCAGGTTAAGACCAAATATACCTACCCTGATTCGGATTCCCATAGACACATAGTCATACTTGTTGGACAATTATGACCCATAGCGTCACTATTTGTACAGATCATGGTGTTATTGTACAAATTAACTATATGACAAATGAGAGCACTCTTATCATTTGTGATTAGATCACCTAGATTTATAAATGATGAGAGGTCCTTATGATTTGTTCCTAGACCGAGAATGATATGAGACAGTATCAGTCCACGAAGGATAAATCATTAAATATCCATAGTCAGAGTATTATCGAGATTGGACATCGATAAATACGTAAAAGACTAGTATTACACTTGTGCGCGTTGTGAGGGAGGGCACAATGGCATAGTTCTCATATATTTGGGTATAGGTTACTCATGCAAGTGTAATAGGAGGTGTGTTTTTACCGATGGTACGGGAAACAGCTTCGCTCTGGATAGACCCATCGAAATTCCATTGGTAGTATGACTATGTGTCTATGGAAGTCCGAAATCAGGGTGTGTATTTGGTCTTAACCTGAGACTTGCACCGCTAATACTTGCGATAATCAATATACTTTGGTTGCGGTCGTCCAGGGCTTTAACAGGTTCTGTGTACGCCTATGCTGGGTATATTGAGAATCGTAGTGTGTTGGGTGTGATGTCAAGACGGAAGTGTCACTCCAGTCATATGGAGATGATGGTCACGTAGGATACGGTACTAGTACTCTTAAGTACTGCAGTCATCAGGATAAAATGACAAGGTCATGTTTATCCGATTATAGAGACTAGTTACCAGACATCCGACATGTGCTTCGTACGGGGCAGACACAATTCCATCCCCAGGCTTAGCATGTGATCATCTGATACTTGACAGAAATACGCAATACTACGTATACTACGCCTGATAAAAATCCTTTATTCCTGTAAGGATATTTCTGGAGAATTGGGTAGGCATGACATTTTGCTAGAAGCCAACCTTGTCTTGTAAATCGGTAAAACGTAGTACTTGGTACTTACATGTTCGGATAATTTGACGACCGAATTTACTGCCAACATATCCGGGGATCTCATGGGTCGCTTCCCGAAGATTCACCGATGACGTATGACTCGCACTTTTAATTAATCTAGGATTAATTAGATGAGAGAGAAAATTAATCTGGGATTAATTGCGGAGATATTTTATCTGGGATAAAATATCATTTAAAGAGAGATAATGATTAATTTGGAATTAATCGATTAATAATATATTTGATATATTATAAGAAATTAGATTTCGACGCGGAATTAAAATTAGATTTTAATTCGGGCGAACGAGTTAATTTAGAATTAATTCGTTAGCGACGTGAATAGTGACTTCGCTAGGCGTAATCATTTAATTGCGTCGCAACGGAAGATTCATTAATTTGGAATTAGCGAACCCGAGCCCGGGATTATTTGCGAGCGCATTCGCATTTCGAATTCGAGTGCGGCACGCAAGTCAAATCGAGCGTCAAATCGCTAGTCACATCAAACGTCAAATCACATGTCACTTTGAGTGATGTGACATTTGATTGATTGATGTGATTGATTTTAAGTGATGGAAGTGGTTGGTTGGTCAAAGAGTGTAAAACACTCAAGTTTACTTTTGTCATTTTGAATGACATTTTACCAACTTGACTTTTGAAATTTGGTATATGTTTTTTGAAAATGTATTACCAAACAACTAATCACACATTTTATCTCTCTCACTCTCCTCTCTTTTCTTCTCTCATCTCACGCCCCTCTTGGGCTGTTTTGTTCTGTTATTTCTGGGAAATGCCGAGAGCAAAGGGAAGCAAAGTGCTTGGTTTTTGTGGCAAAAATCAAGAGATCTAGCACTCCGAGAGACATGCGAATGTGAAAGGGAAGTCCACCCATGAGCCGGGAATCGTTTGACGAAGCTTGGAGCTTGGAAGATGACATCAAAGGCCGAAAACAGTAAGCCAACTCACTACCACTGCCGAGCAGTCCATGGAGCAGAAAATCAGTTTTTGTTCGTCTCCGCGTCGCTCAACCGATCGATGTGAGTATTCCGCAACTTCGTTGATTTGTATTCGCACTTGTTTCATGCTTGTTTAATGATCTTGGGACCTTAGCAAACACCAACAATACTACTAATGGGATTCTGAGGGGTCTATCCAGAGCGAAGCTGTTTTCGTACCATCGGTAAACAGAACCTTCTATTACACTTGCATGAGTATCCAATACCCAAATATATGAGAATTATGTCGTTACGCTTCCATAACACACACAAGTGTAATACTAGCCTATTCCGCATTATCGATGTCTAATTTCGATAATACTACGACTAGGGATATTTAATGATTAAACCTTTGTGGATTAATACTGTCTCATATATGATTAATCCGGAACTAATCATAAGGACTTTTATCATTTATATATCCAGGTAATCCAATTACAAATGATAAAAGAGCAATTTCCTTTGTCACATATTTAATTTGTACAACAACACAATGTTCTGTACAAATAGTGATGTTATGGGTAATAATTGTCCAACAATATTCTGGGGTGAGTTTTTCCCTCAAGCCCCGAAATCATAAAACCATGATTTCTATCTGAAAATTGTAAGAAATATTTTTCTGAAAGGATTTCTTTCTCAATTAAAACTTAAACCATAACTTGTATGAAATAACCGTAAAGAAAATCTTCTAACGCCCTAAACCGTAAAAATGTAAGTCTGAAACAGAAATAACATAATAAAAGTCAGTTTAAAAGTAGAGTATCCACTCACAGTTTTGGAATCTGGCCGGCATTACTCGCTTGCTGAAGGAATTCTAGTTCCTACGATAATCTAAAACTGACAATCTTGATTAGAACTGGGCTGGGGAACATATTTCGAAGTAAACTAAATTTGTCCACTCAAGTACTTATATAATTTCAAAGCGTATTATCTTAAATCATGATGTACTGTGTAATTACGGACTGATACGAGACCTATAGGGCGACCTCTAACACACTGGGGTGGAACTTGAATGGTTTAAAATCAATTTGGCGGAATTTCTGTCTTCCCATCGCGACGCAAAGGTCTTGCGCGTCGCGACGTGCATCATCCAGAAGTATGTCTAATTTTCCCAGGTCGCGTCGCGGCTCAAAACTTCCTACGCATCGCGACGCGATCACACTCTTGAAGCTTCCCGTGAATTCCAACACTTGTCGCGACGCGAGCTCTTCCTGCGTCGTGACGCAGACCTGATTCCCAGGTTTCTTTATTTCTTTCCTCATGTGATTCTTACCCAAATGCATCCCCAATGCATATGTAATCAATCCAATACACTATTCATCACATTATATCAATTCTACACATTTTAAACTACCATTTTATCATTAAAATAACTATTTAATCTCACAAATCTTATCTTAAACTCATTACCTAAAACTTTCTAATTCTTGAACATCCTCCAATAAAACCCATTTCTTAGTTTACTAACCACTTCATCACAATTACTAGCATGTCAATGAAACTACCACAAGATTATTTAATCAAAATTCCATAACTTTAAATTTGGGTCAAGATTCTTTACCTCACTTTTGTTGGATCTTCCTCATTTCTTAAGTTTCCATGGATGCCCAAGCTTCTTTGCTTCTCCCTCTCTTATCTTATTTCTTTATTTCTTTCTTTCTTTCCTTCTTCTTCTTCTTTCTTCTTTCTTCTTTCTTCTTTCTTCTTTCTTCTTCGTCCCTCTCCTCACGTCTTCTTCTTTTCTTTCTTTTCATTTCATTTTAATTTTTGTGAATTAGTGAATAGTGAGTCATTTATATAGTGGGGGTTGTATGATATTTGGAAGGTTGGGGAAAAGTGTAGAAGTGTGTAGAAAATTTTAGATTTTTGCATTTGACCCCGAAATCACTATTCATCCAAAATTTTGTCTTGTATTTTTGACATACTTCTGGTCAGATTTTGGAAAAATATTCAACGTGGAAGTTGTATGTCTCGATCTCAACTTTCCGAAGATATAAACTTTATAGAAATCGAAGTTCGTATGAAATAGTTACGCCCCAAATACCACTGGCTATCCAAAGGGTTGTACAGTCTCGTCCCGAGACTTTGAGGGATTTACCGATTGCCCCCAAAGTCATTCCATGAATGTATTTGAGTCTCAACATAATTTATTTTATGTGTCTTCATCTCGTACGTAACAACACCACTGTTACCAGTAGTAAAAACTACCAGTCGTTACACAAAATCAATACCACCCAATACATCATAAAGCCTAGTATATCTCTCAGCTGACATCATTCTTAGAAGCTCTAACGCCTTTCTGCTGATCATCCATTCCTTTCAGTTGATCCTCCATTTATTTATGTCGATCCTCTATGCTCTTCTTCTGATCCTCCTTCATCTTCTGCAAATATGTGGTCACGTAACAAAGTGACTAATGAATCACCTGGAAGATGAGAAACATGAGATGGGCCAGTGCGAGATGGGCCAGAGCAATTGGAGCCTTCTAGTGGACCATCGGCAACAAGATCAACCTATGACGGTTGATTCTGTGTAACACGACGACCTACCAAACAGATAAATAAAAAATTTAAATACTCGAATTACTATCAATTTTTGTCATAAAAAGATATATCATTTTTTGAAACTTGTCATGAAAATATGTCTGCTTCTATACAATAGAGGCTCATTTGTTGCAGGAATCTTTGTTTAATGATAGCTGGATGTTCAAAGGATACCACCTCATCATTTAAATTTAGTTGAAAATACTGCATGAGCTGGGTGATAACCATGTCATGGGGAATGACTAACCTACTATGGGCATGAACCTTAAACCAATATCCTATAATAAGAGCTCATATGTCCATCATGCGGCTCGGTAAGGAAAAATATATTTTTAGGATTTGTCTATAATATAAAATATAAAAATAATATGTATAATATAAAATGTGACATGTAATATGCAGTCTAGCAAAACAATGTCTAAAATATTGACCTCATCTCGGTGATCGATACGCGGAACGATGATCAACTGAATGATATCCTCTATATGCCGAATGCCTAGTTTGATATGTCTCCGCCTCAAAACGTGCAATCGACCATCATAAAATGAGGCACGCTCACTCTCCATAAGCCTCGGTCCCAATACCTCACCCATGACAGCTCTCTGATCAAGTCATGTTTTGTACCGCCAGCCATCTTGGGGCCCAAACTGCATATCCTCCACAATCGGACACCTCAATACCTCACATATCAAGTCATAGTTAATATCCAATCTTCTCTCGAACAACCAAGTAGAAAATTGAAAATGGTGCTTCTGAATCATTTCTGTATCGACGGTACTGATAAACATCCGACATAATCGAGCATACACTGGGCATATAAGGTATACATGTTGTCTCATCACATCTTGCGTAATAGATTGATCTGTGCATATCATGTAATATCTTCTATATCGATGTATATGGCCCAATAATAAGTCATGCAATCCAGAAATTCTGGTATCGATTGAAATATTCATTTTTTGTGAAGTAATAAGGAACAACATTAGCCATAACTTCAGAGACAAGTTCAGATTTCAGTGAAAGTTTGGAGAAAATTTCGGATTCCTAGGTAATTTCGGAGAAAAGTTTGGATTTTCTAAGTTTTGATGGATAATTCGGATATTTTTGTCGTATTTTGTGAATACTTCGAAGATCTCGGCATTTATAGTTTTAAAATATCAGAAATTCGAAGTTATTATTTCGGATCTCCGATTACTTCGGATCTGAAATTTTAAATAAAAAAATTCGATGTAAATTTCGAAGAATTGGATTCTCCAAAATCTATATTAGAGAAAATGACCATTTTCTCAAAAACTTAACATTGTGATTCATTTTGAAAAATAATTATTGACGGGTGATTTTTGTCCCAGGGGCAGTTTCGAGATAACCTTCCCGAGACAACCCTCCATCAACCTTGAATTTGTTTGGTTATGGGTAGACCTGGCCGCCGGTTCGGAACCGAACCGAACCGGCCGGTTCGCGGTTCCACAAGTGTGGAACCGGAACCGAACCGGTTAATTCCGGTTCGGTTCCGGTTCCACACTTAAGTGGAACCGGAACCGTAAACCGAACCGGAACCGAACCGGTCGGTTCCGGTTCGGTTTACGGTTCCCTTCCGTTTTTTTTTTTTTTTTTTTTTTTAAATAATAAAATTTAAAAAATAGAAAAAATTCTATAATCGTAACGTTTTTTCATACTATCACATCATTTTTATATAATCTTTTTTTTATAAAATTCTTTTAACCTATAATCTTTTTTATAGCCAACTCTTGACTAATGTTTTCTTTATATAAGCGATGTGGGATATTTGTTACTTGGCTATTGTGTCCCACATTGCTTATATAAAGAAGTCAATAACCAAGAGTTGGTTATAAAAAGGATATGGACATTCATGTTTTAGTATTGCAATTTTAAACCTCATTAAGTCATTATTATTAATAAAAAAAATTGAGATTTACTTGAGGAACCTTACGGTTCCAAGAAAATAAATTTTTTTTTTTTTTACTTCCGGTTCCAACCGGAACCGTACGGTTCCGTTTGGAACCGCTGGAACCGTTCGGTTCCAGCGGTTCTAACCGGTTCGGTCAGGGTAAGAACCCTAACCGAACCGGTCAGGTTCCGGTTCGGTTCCGGAACCGGAACCGGAACCGGTTGGAACCGGAACCGTCCGGTTCCAACCGGTTCGGTTCCGGTTCCGAACCGGAACCTTGGCCGGGTCTAGTTATGGGGGACCAAAAGCAAACTTAGCAGAGAAGATAAAAAAAACACACAGATCGACAATAGGGTTTTAACGTGGTTCAGCGGAGCAAGACCAACCTACATCCACGGGCACAAAATGGGATATTCCTCTTTTATTACTTAAATCGGGCTCGGCCGACCTGTTTTCAGAGTAAGACCGAGCTGTTTTGTTCTCTAGGGTTTACAAGTAATTCCCTCTCTTTGTTACAAGTTTTTTGCTGTCAAAATGACCCCCTTCCACAAACAAATCTCACTTCTCTTTATGTACTCAGAGAATACAACATTGTTCCTATAGCTTCATGACGTTTCCCGCGTGGTCTTCGACTGATTGACGGACTCTCTGCCCCAAGACTTTCATCGCCGAAAGCAAGCCTGCCGCCTGGCAGTCTGTCATATCAACATGTTTTCTCCACTGCCACACGCAACAATTATGAAGCCAGCCTGTAAAGAGCTCTCAAGCTGTGACACGTGTCGGAGACGAAATCCAACTACTCTGGTCTCACGTCGGTCTTCAAGAGGTCGGCCAAATGATCTGCTGAGCTTCCCAAGTTGTTTCCGTCCTGACCCGAAATGTCCGAGCTCATCCGCTTGTTCCAGGGGGTAAGGCCAAATCAAACCGAGTTGTCGGTCTACTGTGGTCGGCCTCGGCTCTGATGTTGTCGGTTTCTGAGATCTGCATCAGTTCCGAGGAAGAAGTGCTCGGAATCTCTGATTGTCCGAAAGCTGATCAATACACCAGATCCTCCAAAAAATGGGATGTTCCCTCTCTGCCCTTGCCGAACTATTCAAATACCTTAGCTGCAGCAATCCCCATCAACATATGTCCCCTAGTTCTCGGTTCCAACGAGTATGTGAGTTGGTGCCTGGAACTACAAAAAACTGAAGTGTGACATCAACTGGTGGTCGGTCATAGGAACAAGGTAAGAAACAAACTTGGAATCAGTGTCATCGGTCAAAAAAATTATGATGTCTCTCAAACGACTCCCCAATTTGAAGCAAATCCCTCTTTTACCCTTATGGAAGCCGTCCCTCGAGAACCGTAAGCCATCATATCTTCTTATATGCCCATCAAATCATCTTTAGGGTTTTAACCCGAGCTTGACATTTGTCAAGAGCCCATGGAGTTCCCGCCAAAAACCCAAATCAATCGACCGTTCTCGAGACAGTCAAAGGTATTTCAATCTCAACCGTTCATCTCAGCCTGATCAGATGGAGCCTGAGGCCGACACCCGTCGCACATCCGAAATCTCCCTGGATCCAACGGCCACAAGTGCTCCGAGCCGAAGTCAAATGCATTCGGTGGGACGTAACCCGACCCCAAGCTGAGAAGAACACTTGGCTCTGGGGGAATGTTACGTCCCCAGACCAATGAGATGGACTCGGTGGGATGTAGCCCGACCCCGAGCTGAGAAGAACATTTGGCTCTGGGGGAATGTTACGTCCCCAGACCAATGAGATGGATTCGGTGGGATGTAGCTCGACCCCGAGCTGAGAAGAACACTTGGCTTTGAGGGAATGTTACGTCCCCAGACCAATGAGATGGACTCGGTGGGATGTAGCCCGACCCTGAGCTGAGAAGAACACTTGGCTCTGCTGAAATATTACGTCCCCAGACCAATGAGATTGACTCGGTGGGATGTAGCCCGACCCCGAGTTGAGAAGAACATTTGGCTATGGAGGAATGTTATGTCCTCAGACCAATGAGTTGGACTCGGTGGGATGTAGCCCGACCCCGAGTTGATGGAACGATGCATCGGTGGAACGAATCCAGCCTCGAGCAGATGGAATAATGTATCGGCGGAACGAATCCAACCCTAGCAGATGGAACAATGCATCGACGGAACGAATCCCGCCCCGAGCAGGTGGTATAATATATCGGTGGAACGAATCCAGCCCCGAGCAGTGGAACAATGCATCGGCGGAACGAATCCAGCCTCGAGCAGGTGGAACAATGCATCGACAGAATGAATCCAGCCCTGAGCAGGTGGAACAATGCATCAGCGGAACGAATCTAACCTCGGGCAGGTGGTACAATACATCGACGGAACGAATCCAGCCCCGAGCAGGTGGAACAATGCATCGGCGGAACGAATCCAGCCCCGAGCAGGTGGTACAATACAGACTCGGCAGAACGAATCCAGCCCCGAGCTGGTGGAACAATGCATCGGCGGAACGAATCCAGCCCCGAGCAGGTGGTACAATACAGACTCGGCGGAACGAATCCAGCCCCGAGCTGGTGGAACAATACAGACTCGGCGGAACGAATCCAGCCCCGAGCTGGTGGAACTTTTGAGACTTACACGATGGAAGAATTTTCAACTGAGGCTCTGTGGATCCCGGCGTGGGCATCCTCTTGCCGGGCATCAGCGAAAAGCAAAAATGGAGCAAAGTAAAATTAGCAAAATGGAGGCGACTTAGCACATATTCCGCACAAATCCGAAAAGAATAACAACTCGGGTGCCCCAAGGCAGCGTTCTGTCTGGTGCCTCCCAAAACACAATTCTGAATCTTACAACTCAGTGTCCCGGCTAGCCGGGCTACGGATTAGTGAGCGGCCGAGATCCTTAGGGCAGAAACCTCCTCATGTTGGGCGGCTCTGGAGCCTGCAAGCGCTATGAGGGAAGAAACCTCTCCATGCCATGCTTCTCATGTTCCGAGGCAATCAGGCAGATACCCCACGGGGGAAGAAGACACCCCGTATGCGCCATCCTTTGGGTGGTTCTCAACGGGACTCACCAGCCGACTCGCAGGGGAAGAAATCTCAATAGGTCCAGTTTACCCGAGACTCCTGCAATCAATGGGCCATTTGGCCATACCCAAGCCAGGTGGTCTGATGGTTCTCAGCGCGATTCACCAGCCAACTCACTGGGTCCGGTTTACCCGCTGTGCTCCTCAAATATGCGAGTCATAGGGTAGTAACGCTCCGACCTCGGGGTTTTGATAATGGCACCAGAGATTGGCGTGCCACGAGGGGTTCGCGCATTTCCCGCATGTACCTCATCCATTGATGCGTTTTGGATCCACAAAGGTGAAAGGAGCCAGATCAGAACACTTCCACCCGGAGGTTTGATAATGACACCCGGGATTGGCGTGCCACGGGCTTGGTGCCATTCCTGACTATCGATCACTCATTCGCATCGAGCACATCCCAAGAATATTGAAAACAACTCGCATTTGATTAACAAATAAGTAGAATAGACAAGTTTCTTAAAAAAATGAGAGTTTTATTCATATTCAAAGGACCTGCTGCCCTTCTTACAACTCTTTGCGGGACATTTTAAGAGAGAATTTTTCAATTGTTTGTTCTGGTTCTTATCTTGCAATCTGAGCTTCATCAGATCCTTCTGTACTTGCTTCCCGACCGTGCTGACAGGGTCCCCTTGTTCCGAGCGCTCCATAAGCATTTCTGAACAATTTCGGAGCTCGGTCGAGAAACCCTTCTCATGGTATTTGGTGGCCCTCGTGAAATTTTTCTCCTTTCCTCTCATTGGGAGAGACCACCACACCAATTGAGGGGGGCCTGATGGACGTCGTCCTCTGCCCTTGGCTGACTAGTTCCCTGTCTGATCCTTCAGCACTGCCAGCCTGTGAAACTGAGGACTCCGGCAGGCCGAGCAAGTATGGCACCTGCTCCGGGAGGGACTAGTTCAGCTACTGCCAACGAACGTCACCCATCCGCAACGTTACATTCCATTCTACAACTCAGTCATAATGGGTGATCGTTGGCTACCCCTCTTACATTTCATTCTACAACTCAAAAAAGGAAAGCTTCTGATGTCAACCTTCCTTCTTATCGCGAACCCTTTTCTTCTCCCGTTCTAACCAACTTCTTCCCATTCCTTTCCCCTTTCATCCATTTCTTCCCTCATTTTCCCGAACCATTATGCTGCTGAACTCCCCAACGACCCATGATTTCCACCTTCTACCATCATCTTACTAAGCAAGTTTCTTTTTTCTCTCTCCCCACAGACGGCATCAACTGTTGACGGATGATTTTCATCCCAGTGGCTGTTTCGAGATAACCTTCCTGAGACAACCCTCAATTAACCTTGAATTTGTTTGGTTATGGGGGACCAAAAGCAAACTTAGCAGAAGGCAAAAATAAACACACAGATCGACAAGAAGGTTTTAACGTGGTTCAGCGGAACAAGTCCAACCTACATCTACGGGCGCAAAATGGGATATTCATATTTTATTACTTAAACCGGGCTCGGCCAACCTGTTTTCAGAGTAAGACCGGGCTGTTTTTTTCTCTAGGGTTTACAAGTAATTCCCTCTCTTTGTTACAAGTTTTTTGCTTTCAAAATGACCCTTTTCCACAAACAAATCTCACGTCTCTTTATATACTCAGAGAATACAACATTGTTCCTCTAGGTTCATGACGTTTCCCGCGTGGTCTCCGACTGATTGACGGGCTCTCTGCCCCAAGACTGTCGTCGCCGAAAGCAAGTCTGCCGCCTGGCGGCCTGTCATATCAATATGTTTTCTCCACTGCCACACGCAACAATTATGAAGCTAGCCTGTAAAGAGCTCTCAAGCTGTGACACATGTCAGAGAGGAAATCCAACTACTTTGGTCTCACATCGGTCTTCAAGAGGTCGGCCAAATGATCTACCGAGCTTCCCAAGCTGTTTCCGTCCTGACCCGAAATGTCCGAGCTCATCCGCTTGTTCCAGGGGGTAAGGCCAAATCAAACCGAGCTGTCGGTCTACTGTGGTCGGCCTCGGCTCTGATGTTGTCGGTTTCTGAGATCTGCACCAGTTCCGAGGAAGAAGTGCTCGGAATCTCTGACTGTCCGAAAGCTGATCAATACACCAGATCCTCCAAAAAATGGGATGTTCCCTCTCTGCCCTTGCCGAACTGTTCAAATACCTTAGCTGCAAAAATTCCCATCAACAATAATAAAAAAAAATTTTGGTTAGTTTTGTCTAAAGACTTTATGGACCCCGTACTTTTCATCTAACATTTGTCCTCGTTGCCTACGTATCACCCTGCATCATGCAAAATGCAAACTCTCCCTCTCTCCAAACATGTCGAAGAAACCATCAAAATAAATTTGGATAATTTTCTCTCTGTTGAGATCCCGCTGTCGCCCCTTGGCCGTTTCTATACTTGGCAGAAAAGCCTGAAGCCCGGCCCGACCCGAGATACGAAAATCCCGGGTAATATTTTAATTTATAAAATATATATATTTATATAATAAATTTTTTATAATAAAAAAATCGGGTTTAGGCTTAAAATAAATAATTAAATATTTTTATTTATAAAATATATATATTTATATAATAAATTTATTTATTTATAATTTTTTATAATTAAAAAATCGGGCCCGGGCCCGGCTCGGTGACAGTCCACCTCCTGTTCTGTTTTAATTTTTAATTTTTTAATATAGGATGCGTTTAATTGAGAATATTATTACATAATATAAATTAATTTTTAAGTATAAATTAATATTAAAAAATAATCTCATAGATTATAATTTTATAAATATTTAACACTAACGTGAACCGTTAAAACTCGTTAACGCTATGCTCATATTGTTTTTATTATCACGTTTACACGTTATAGAAAAGTCAAAATAAAAATAAAAATAAAAATAAAAATATGGCTTGTCTTTGTCACATTCGAATAATTAAATGCGAATATGCTTTTATTTCATACACCAACTGCTCTTCTACTTGTTGGCGGTTGGTTTTTAATTATGGACTGTTAGGTTGATCATAAACCGTCCTCATTTGGTGTGTCTTTGTAATAGGGGATAGACCGGAGACATTTTTTTTAGCTGGGTTTGGTGTTTGATTAATGTTTTTGTTTGTTTCATGTGAATTGTTGATTGGACATTTTTATAGGTTTAGATTTTCTTTTGATTCTTTGTGAGAACTTTATCTCTCTATGATCTGTAGTTCTAAAAAGGGAACTATTTTGAGTTGTGATCAATTGGGCTCTTTCATTATGTCCTGATTTTGAGGTTTTTTGATCTGGGTGTCTTCGGAATCAAAATATAGGAGGATGTATACAGTAGGAAGGATAGGCAGCTATATCTCTCGCGGTGTGTACACTGTTTCTGCCCCCTTTCACCCATTTGGTGGAGCTGTAGATATCATTGTAGTGGAACAACCAGACGGGAGCTTCAAATCCTCCCCTTGGTATGTCCGGTTTGGAAAATTTCAGGGGGTTTTGAAGACTAAAGAGAAGGTGGTTAGTATCAATGTTAATGGAGTTGATGCTGATTTCAATATGTATCTTGATCATAAAGGGGAAGCTTACTTTCTGAAGGAGGCTGATGTTGAGGAAGGGGAATCTGTATCATATCCTTCTTCTTCTTCAGGTGACGAGGCAGATGGGCAAGCCAACAGTAGTAGGAGACCGATGATGTCCAAAAGTTGCAATTATGATGCTGATAAGCTGAATTCAGCTGACCAGGTTGATGTCAGCAATGGGACTGCTTCCCAACGGGCAAGGATTCTTGGGCTTGTTTTAGGACGGAAATCATTTGAGGAGAGTAGGTGTCGGGAGGGAGAGGGTGATATCAGCATGGTGAGGTTGAGTTCATTGGAACGTGCTGAGATTGCTGCTGACCTCTTGGAGGTGAAGTGGTCTACCAATCTGTCCTCGAGAACGTCCAGGAAAGATAATGTTTCCCAGAGTTTAGCTCATGATGTTTTGGATGATAAGGTCGATAAAGTTATTCAGGTTGATGATGATGAAGAAACTCATTTGGACTCGTCTGTGCATGATGACTTGCAGAATGGGGATGAGCAATCTATACTTGATAAAGAATCCGGTTCCCACAATGAACCGGAGAGTTTTGTTGAGGAAGCTAGTATTGATATATCTTGTCTGGACACTGTAGAACACGTAGTTGAATCTTCTGCTTTGGGTGAAAATATTTTGGAAGAGAACTCTGCAATGGTATCTTTACTGTCGAGAACAATTCATGAATTTGGTGTAGGGAATGCTTATCTTGATGAGCATGAACCACAGACATGTACTGATTCAAAAATTCAATATGAGCTTGAAGCGAGTCACAGAAAGCAGTTTAATGAAGAACAAGCTTGTGTCAAAAACGAAGTTGGCTTATCAGGCTGTAGAATTTCCGCTGAGACTGGATCAGACAGGGTTCAATCCTTTCTAAACTGTGAAACATCAGAAACCTCTATTGTTGGGTTGGATGATAACAACGAAGAAACTCAGGGGACACTCTACCTTGCTAGTGGAGGATGTGGTGAGGTCCATGATAATCTGGAAACTCTACATGTGACAACTGAGCAACTACCCAAGGTAAATGCTCTTCAATGATATGAAATATTAGTTTCAATTGAACTTTTGAATAATATATATTCTTAAAATAAATTTTCAACTTATTAAATAATGCAATAATATATTATGGTGAATTAACTGCCATAAACTAAGTTAAGAAATATAATGTTGCAATTGCATCCTTTTCTATTTTTTATTGAGACTTAGAAGGTCTGCATCAGGACACAGATGTCGAGCAAGCTAAGGATATTGAATTAGAGAAAGAATCAGTGGAGGTTTCTGAGAATCATTCTGATCAAGTGGTCAGTGTGGAGCCAGACCTTGAGAAACCCCCAGAGGTACCCGAATTCTCTACTCAAGTTGTCAGTGTGGAGCCAGCACTTTGTTCAATCAAAGTGGTTAATTCACAAAGTAGTTGCACCATTTCCAATGAAGTTCGGGAGGAGAAAGATATTAGTGATGACCTCCATCAGTATTTGGACTCTACTGGTGACTCTCAAGAACTTTATATTGACCATGACCTTAAAAGGGCAGTAGGTAATTCACTGTCTGAGAGTTCAGAGGAAGAACAGTTCCTTTTCACTGATCTTGACGAATTCAAACTTAGTAAGGTTCAGAGTATGGATTCAAGTTCGCCAGATAGTGCGAAGAAAGGTGATCATCCGGCATTTTCTGCGGAAGGCATTAAGGAAGTGAACGAGTCAATTAATAGAAATGATGAGTTTTCTTCAGTTTCAGACTTGTTTGGTCAATATAGCACGTTAAATGATATTGAAAACTCAACAGAAAAATTGAGAGATATATCAAATCCCATTATTATTCATAAAAGTCATATGGCTACCAAGGAAGTTGGGAGACTGGTAGAATCCTTGCCAATCATCATGTCTTCATCTGTCAAATTAGATGAACATGACCCTTATCATCCTCTAAGCCATTCCCTGGACTCAAATTCCAAATCCTTGATTTGGACATTGTTGAAGGAAAACGACTCTAACTGTATGAAGTCGGAAACTGACAGAGAACAACATTTGGCAGAGGAACAGCCTGATATTGAGGATACTCAAATTTCACAGGAGCAAAAAACTGTTCTTTCCAATCCTGCAGCTAGTAAGAAAATTTCAATACGCATTGGTTTATTGTTTTATATTTCCATTTGTGAGATCACGGAGTTAAAATAGTTTAAATTTCATTTTACCAGTGTTTATATGTTCCTCATTGTTTCTGCAATATAATATTATAATAATCAATAAATGATTGTAATTAACTTGTTATCATTGCATCCATTTGACGAGTGTCTTTGCTCTATCATGGATAACTCAAGTGGATGCACCTGCAAACAAAATGGAAACTTTCATTTTTGTTTCTGGTTGCAAGTTCTTTTTTGTTGAATGTAGAAAGTCACGTGCTTTCTGCTACGCAGAGACATTTCTTTGCAAACACTTGTTCTATGAAGGAATGGGTGCTCATGCAGCTTCTCAAGCATTTGATGTTGAAAAATTGGATATACACCATTTTACTTCTCTAGGTCTTGTAGTCTTAAAGAATGGTAGGCTTGTTGTCAGGATTGGTGGCTGTTGCTTCCCATGGGATGTAGCTACTCTTACTGATAGATGGTTGCATTTGGAATTATAGAACTATTTGAACCAAAAATCATGATAGTTGTTGACCTAGTTGAGAAATCAATTCTCTTACAGAGGATCCTGCAAAACATATTGATTCCCCCAGTGGAAGCTGGGGCCTTTGGCCTTTCTTTAGAAGATCAAGATCCGTAAAAGCTGTGCAGCCAGTTCTAAGTGATACCAAAAGTTCTGATGCTGAAGTTGCTTCAAAGAACATCAACGACAGAGAAGGAACTGAAAGTGTGTGTAAACCCAAGGTGGTGAAGAAGAAGAAGATTAGGGTGCTAATTCCAACTTCTGAACAGCTGTCGTACTTGAATCTGAATGAAGGAAAGAACATTGTAACCTTTACATTCTCCACTCCAATGCTAGGCAAGCAGCAGGTCCCTTTTTTCCTTCTTCCTCAATGCTATTGATTCAAATGAGATATTTTTTAAAACTGAACTCTTCCGTTTCCTGGTCGTTATTTTGGTCCTCCTAATATTACGTTACATTCCTCACAGGTTGATGCCAGAATATATTTGTGGAAGTGGAACACCCGTATAGTAATCTCAGATGTGGATGGGACTATTACAAAGTAAGGTTTTATTATTTTCTCTAATGCAACATAGTTATTCTCGTATTATATTTTCAATGGACTTCAGCATTTAGTTCATATTCTGCAAAGTAAAGTCGTGTTTGCTGCATTTCAATGTAATTTTAATCAAGTAGAAAACTGCTTGGCGATATCCACTGCCTGAATATGGTTTGTATAGGCAAGTGCTACCTGTCCTTCCTTCAACAACCAATAGGGAGTGGAGTTATGTGGAGGGAATGGCCTCGCTTGTGAATTGGTCAGGAGGACAAAAGAAGAAATTAAATTGTTTAAAGATATGTATGTTTAAAGTATCCACTAGTAATGATAAACCTGAACATGTCTTTTAGCTAGCTTAGGTTGTGAAGACTGATACCAAGTGTTGCTTTTGGACTGCTACCATTCTCAGTCTGTTTAAGCCTGAAAATGGCACTTGGCTTACTTAGGCAGTCAATATTCTATAAAACGCTAGGCACTAGGTAAACGGTGGGGGAGCGCCCATCGCTTGGTCCTTCTTATGCTTTTTAATTGGCACGTGCCCGATTCATTGTCTTCTTCTTCGCTTTCGTTTTTTTTTCCTTTTCATCATTTCCACGCTTTAGCATTAGCTTGTACAGAAATTGAGTGAATATTGTCTTTGACCTTTCTATAGTTCTGATAGGTCTCAGATGGGTTAGCAAGGCGAAGCAATGAAAAATAACAAGACTCAATGAATTCAAATCATTGTATTCGTTAAAATAGAGCAAATCATGGAGTTCAAGAGTGGATTAGCATTTTTAGCATGCTCAAGCTCCCATTACAAATTACCGAACTATTTTCCCAAAAGTATCCCCCCTCACACACGAGGTGCTGCTAATAACAAAAAATGAAAACGGCCAAATGAAACTAACAAATCAAATAACAGATCAAGGATTGCCATCTGGCATGACAATAAGTGCCCTAAAATTCAATACATTCTATCAGTTGGTATATTCAATCTGCTCTTGGCCCAGCAGTAGATTCAAGTCACTGGTCAGCCCACGTCCAGCTAGCCTCTCTTCTGTTACTGGTCTCCTGGTTTGCACTGGTCCTCTTCTTCCTTCTAGCATAGACATAAACAACGGGCCTATCATCAGTTCCCTCCAATTTAGCAACCTTGTCCTCAAGGTTGAAGACATACTCTCCAACTTTGCAGGATCAGCTGCTACTCCTTGAGCCAATATAATATGGCCAAGATATTCAACTTGTGGTTGAGCAAAAGTGCACTTCTTGGCATTTACCACTAGTTGATTTTGCGATAACACTTGGAAGGCCATCCTCAAATGCTCCAAATGGACCTACAAATTCTTATTGAACACCAAGATGTCATCAAAAACACCAATATAAATTTACGTAGAAAAGGACGAAAGATATCATTCATCAATGCCTGGAATATTGATGGGGCATTTGTTAGCTTGAAAGGCATGACTAAGAACTCGTAATGTCCTTCATAAGTTCTGAATGTCGTCTTCTCCGTATCTTCCCTTTTCACTCGTATCTGGTGATACCCAGATTTAAGGTGGAGCTTTGTACATATTTTAGCCCCATATAGCTCATCCAATAACTCTTCGATGACTAGTATAAGATATTTATCTAGTATCGTCAATTTTTTCAATGCTCGGTAATCAACGCACATCCTCCAACCTCCATCTTTCTTCTTGACTAATAGCACCAGACTAGAAAAAGGATTGTTGTTTCTCTTTATAATTCTTGTCTATAACATGTCTTTTATTGTTCCCTCTATTTCATTTTTTTGATAGTGCAAGTAACAATAGCGTCTTATGTTGGGTGGGTCTGCCACTTCTATTAGCCGTATCCTGTGGTCATGCCCCCTCAACAGGCAAGCCTCATGGGTCCTTAAACACTTCAGGGAATTCTGTCATGACTGCTTGAATTTCTTCTGGAATCACACTGCCCTTTTTTCCCTCATTTTTCACTACTACTGTACATAGTCCAAATGATATCAAAAACCCCATATCCCCTCCTTCTACCGATTTCATCAGGCTCTTGAAGGACACGTTATGATCTGCCTTTCGTACTCAAACTTCATGACTAATTTCTGAAAGTCGGTGGATATGTCGCCTAAGGTCTGCAACCAAGCTACACCCAACACCACATTTGTCGTGCCTATCTCAAAAGAATGGAAATCCTGCCTCAACGTAAAACCCTGCACTGTTAACAACACGTCCCTGTAAACACCTCTATCGTGCACGCATACACCGTTCCCATTTGAACTCTAAATTTTATGGATTTATCCATCGTTAGTTTCAATTTATCTACTAAACTTGGAGAAATAAAGTTGTCAAAAGCTCCACTGTCTACTAAGATCACAACCTCAAAGCCATCAATTTCGCCTTTAACTTTCAGCAAACTATTACCAGAGGAAAACCCTAGAATTGTTTTGAGAGAAAGAGTTAACGTCTCACCTTTGGGTACTTCCACGCCAATGGTTGTTTCTAAAATGAACTGGGGTGGGGCGAGCTCCTCCACTCGCTCCTCTTCGGTCATTGGAGGCTCGGTCATGGCTATCTCTTCTTCATCTTCAGTAACCACTAACCCGTTGAATTGACGATTCTTACATCGGTGCCCAAAGTGGTACTTGTCGTCACAGTAGAAGCAAAGACCCTGCTTCCTCCTTCTTTGAGCTTCCTTTTCCGTCATTCACCGTATGGTTTCACGTCGTGGAGGGGTGGCATTGTGTTCATTTGGTTGTGTTTCTCGTTTTGTTTTAACGAAGTTTAGTTTTGTGTTCTCAGTGTGACCCGTTTCACCAACCTGCACCGAATGGGTTTTCTGACCCGTATCCCAACTTCGACCCGATCCACTGCCCGTCTACACCCCACGGGTTAAACCAACGAGAGCACGTGTTTTGCTCTTCATATTTTTCACACGATCTATGGCAACATTTTTCTCTTCAATTCGCTGCGTTTTTTCCATAACTTCAGTGAGTTCCTTAGGCTGATACAACCTTAATTCAACTTTTATCTCATCTTGCAATCCATTCATGAAAACCCCAATGAGTTCCTCATCCCCTAAATCCAACAAAGGTGCTGATATATGTTCAAAACTTTCTTGATACGCAGCCACCGTACCGGTTTGACGTAAAGCCTCCAAGGTCTCATACCCACTCCCTTCCTGTGAATCCCGAAAACGATTGAGTAAAACTTCCTTGAAGCTGATCCATATGGTTAAAGGGGTTCTTGTATCAACCCATTGGTACCAAGTCAACGCTCGCCCTTCCAGACAAACCGCTGCCGCTTGCACCTTCTCATCTTGTGTAACACGGATCACAGCAAAATAACGTTCCACTCTGAACAACCACCCATACGGATCTATTCCAGAAAAAAATAGGTAACTCTAGTTTTCTCCAAGTGGATTCACCCTTGTTGCTCTCTGAGTCATTAGAGTTATTCTAGATAGGGTCTAATGCTTCACCATCAACCTTGTCTTTCCTTTTCCCTTGTCTTTCCTTTTCATTATCTCCATTAATTCATATGTGGTTTTCATTTCACTGATGTCGGTTTTTACTGTTGCGACTTCCTTCTCCAACGTTTCTGTTCTAGCTTCCATTTTGGGCTTTACCATTGCAAAATCGATAATGCTCTGATGCCAGTGTGATAGGTCTCAGATGGGTTAGCAAGGCGAAACAATGTAAAATAACAAGACTCAATGAATTCAAATCACTGTATTCATTAAAATAGAGCAAATCATGGAGTTCAAGTCTTCAAGAGTGGATTAGCATTTTTAGCATGCTCAGGCTCCCATTACAAATTACAGAACTTTTTTCCCAAAAGTATCCCCTCACACCCAAGGTGCTGCTAATAACAAAAAATGATAACAGCCAAATGAAACTAACAAATCAAGGGTTGCCATCTGGCATAACAATAAGTGCCCTAAAATTCAATACATTCTATCAGTTGGTATATTCAATCTGCTCTTGGCCCAGCAGTAGATTCAGGTCTCCTGGTCAGCCCACGTCCAGCCTCTATTCTGTTACTGTTCTCCTGGTTTGCACTGGTCCTCTTCTTCCTTCTAGCATAGACATAAACAACGGGCCTATCAAGTTCTAAATTGTGAAGTCATAGAACTTAATAATGTCTGTTCTGAATCAATTTTCCTTGCCTGGTTGTTCATAGTTCTATTCTTGGTTCACTGAGAATTGGAGTCAACTTTCATCACTTAACTCAGTTTTGCTCCTTCAAATTATTGTAGTTGATTTTCTTTGTGATTTTATTCTTTTCTTAAGTACTTTCTTTGCTAAAGGCTGTGGTTTCTTGTGAATTATTTTGACACCCTTAATTTCACATCTTATTACAGATCTGACGTTCTGGGTCAGTTCATGCCTTTGGTTGGGGTAGACTGGTCACAAACAGGTGTTGCACATTTATTTTCTGCTATTAAGGTTTGTTACAGTTCCATCTTGTATGTTTATTTCAGCTTTTGAGCTATTGACACTATTTCATAGTGAGTCACTCTAGATTGCACAAGAAGAATATTCTGGTGGGTGAAATCAACACAATCTATTTAATAGCTATAAGATGCTCTACTCTCAATTCTCTATTTCAGATTCTTAAAAAGTTAAAAAGTCCGACATATATGCATTGTGACAATGTATAGGGACAACCTCACGATATCTGAATGAAACCAAGTGTGTTGCAGGAAAATGGGTATCAACTACTTTTCCTTAGTGCACGTGCGATCGCTCAGGCTTATCACACTAGACGATTTCTATTCAACCTGACGCAGGTGAAATATACAAAATTGATACTTAATTTTCATTTGAACTTTAAAAAAAAAATTATAATCAAGATAACCTAATTATTATGTTTATTCTCATTAATTAGTTAACAAATCTACATTCTCAAAACTGCAGGATGGGAAGGCTTTACCTGATGGGCCGGTTGTTATTTCACCTGATGGACTATTTCCATCCCTATTTCGAGAAGGTAATTACATTTACGGAACTCATGCATTAGTTGATTTCCCCCTTTTTTTGGCCGAATTACACAAAAGTCCCTTTGTGTTGCTACTTAAGTTCTTGCATTTCATTCATCCTTTTAGAGGAACACAAGCACTGACAATCCAGCTTTCCTCTCTGGAGCCCTTTATATTACATGGCAGCAGGAAAAACATTAGATCCCTGGCTCTTAAGAGAGGACATTTCTACCATAAATAAGAGGTTTGAGGTTCAAACCCCGGTCACACTATGGTTTGGGAGGGGTTTGGTTTACATTGATGTAATATTAGAAAAGGGAATTATTAATTTTTTTTAAAGAAATTCTAGTTAAAGCATTTGAACTCTTTGTGCATATCTTGAATTTTCTGGTATCAATTACTCGTCAAACTCTAACATGAATGTAACATGTTTTTTGCAGTTATAAGAAGGGCTCCTCATGAATTCAAGATAGCATGCTTAGAGGTTAGTTCCCTTGGTATTACATATTTTTATTTTCATATTCTGCATATTAAACTCGTCCAGTCTGAAACATTTGCTGTTATGTAGACCATTTAAAGGGTTTCTGCTTCTGGTACATAACTTGTGATTGTTTCAATGCTCCATGTAAGCCAATAATTAAGTCCACATGTCTCAAGTGGCTTCTCTTTTAATGTTTGTGATTCTTGTTATTTCTAGGATATCAAGGCATTGTTTCCGTCTGATTGCAACCCATACCCATTCTATGCTGGTTTCGGGAACAGAGACACTGATGAAATCAGCTACCTTAAGGTTGGAATCCCTAGAGGAAAGATCTTTATCATTAATCCCAAGGTAATTTAGGACCTCAATGCTTAATAAGATGAGAAAACCTTACTGCCTGAGATACTGGCAACTTGGACGCCAACTATTCCTTCTGATGGTTCAAGTTTTGCAGGGTGAGGTTGCTGTGAATCGTCGTGTTGACAGTAAAACATATACTTCGCTTCATGCTCTTGTTCATGGCATGTTTCCATTCACAACCTCTACAGAGCAGGTTTTATTTTGCATTTTTTTCCTCAATTCTAAGCTTGTTTTACTTCAGGTGTTCTGTTCTAAAAATGGCCCGACATCAGTCGGTTATTTATGATCTTATGTTCAGAAATTCATACAAGTCAACATAACATTGTAAGGAAAACAGGGACACACACACACACACACACACACATCAGTTCCCAGGTCATCCATCCTTGGCATCTGTCTACATGAGATGTCAGCTTAGTTTTGTCTGAATATCCAGGTTTCATCAATTGTTCTGTGGAGTGCTCATATTTTATTTATTTATTTTTCGTTGGGACAGGAGGATTTTAATCAATGGAATTACTGGAAACTGCCACCTCGAAACATTGATGTTTGAAGGTGTCTGGTAGACGTTATTGCTCGACTCTCCTGATGTGGAGGAGGATGGGTGTGGCCCATGCTTGTTCTGGAAATTTTGAGGTTTGTTTCAATTTCAACTTAATAGTGTAATCATTTTAACCAATTTTAGTTTATCTTTTAAGTTTAATCATTACGACTTCATACTTCTACGGTACCAACATAGGACATACCTCAGTTCACTCCTTTACAAACTGAAAGAACCAGTCACATTGTTACATTGCAGAACCTGTTTGGGAATTATATTAATGCTGTTCTCACAAGTGAAAGTAAAAATAAAATAAAAAATAAGTGTGTAAAGGATGTGGTCTCACTAGCTCTCTGTGTATGGAAGTTTAGAATCGGTATCCATTTTTTTTTTTTTATTTTGTTCGTATTCTTTCTATTTGTGTTGCTTTGGCAAATACAGGCTACACGTGGCCAAGGCTGATGACCAGAATTCCTACTTGACTGCTTGTTTGCTGGGTTAATTTATCAAAATTTACAAAAAAAAAAGAGTAAGATTCATCATCTCAGATATGTGCTGCTTCAAGATCGGTTAGATCTCAAGTGTTGTAGTTTGTTCATGTTATCTCATGAACATTTAAATTAAATGTGTTTTTTTGAATTCTATAACAATCCATGTATATTTGATTTTTAATTTAGAATCACGTTTTCACCAGTTAAATAATTTGCAAGTGAAGTGACAGGTCGTCCATTTTGTTTTTACTAATCATCAGATCAGAAAGCCAAGTTTAGATATTATAAGAGCAATATTGGGGCATAAATTGCTATTACTGTATGGTCTCTTGGCTAATTGGCATCCACCACCTCCACTATTTATTATTTAATTAATGGTGCAAATCCTTTAAAATTTCTAAGTCAACGATCCAAGGTGGTAAATAATCCTCTTGATTGGGTCACAGGAATATTTTGGTTCTAAATTGTGCAAGTCCACAAAATTTGCAAAGGTTTTAGCAACTGTATCTGTATGGAGTAACTATAACGCTATTTTAGTACTATTCCTGTAGATGCTCAGATAAAAAGCGTTTCACAGAAAATTCATCCAACCTGAAAAAAAAAAACATTTTCTTTTATTATTTTATTAAAAAAATTTGGATTCCTTGTATTGCATTTCTAAATTGCAGACGCCAACAAGAGCTATCTTTTATTTTTTATTTAATTAACTTTTAATAAATTTGTCCAAAATGTAAAGGATAAGGGTGGAATAATAATAATAATAATAAAAAAGGAATCAAATTATTTAGCCGATGGAAAGCGTAAAGTAGAGAGAATTAAATCCGTAGTTTATTTAACGCGGATATTTTGAAGGTGCCTAACACCTTAGTACAAGAGTAATTTTTTTTAATATAACAAAGATATAAATGATATGATATTATTAATTAGGGTTATTTACGTTTTACTACTAAAGTTATGATCAAATAACAATTGGGTACTATGAATATTAACATATTACATTTTACTACTAAACTTATAAAAATTTAACATTTTACTACTTTTCCATCCAAACCGTTAGTTGACCATCAGTTGACCTTTAAAAAGACTGTTTTATCCTCCAAATAAAATAAAAGTGAAAATTATAATTATACCCTTTAAAAAACATATCTAAATCTTATATATAACAATAAAAGAAATATAATCAACAATCACATTTATAAAAATACTTCAATCTCTAAATTATCCATATAACACAATAAAATAAAGAATTTAATTTACCAAATAATTTAATAATTAAAATTCTCATAATAACCAAAATACTTTAAAGTATAACAATAAAATAGATATACTCAAAAATCGTTATTTCCAATATTCAGCCGTACGATTACCACTGTTGATTATAATATTTATAATTTATAATAATGTGTGTGTTAAGACTCTTTTATCCTTAAGATATCAATATGATGTCATGGTCAACTAACGGTTTGGATGGAAAAGTAGTAAAATGTTAAATTTTTATAAGTTTAGTAGTAAAATGTAATATGTTAATATTCATAGTACCCAATTGTTATTTGATCATAACTTTAGTAGTGAAACGTAAATAACCCTATTAATTAATAAGCATATGATTTGTATAGTTATAACTATCATTTATTTAATTATTTTTTAATATTTTAATATATATGGTAAAATATTATTGGATGTTATATCGTAGAATTTTTCCTAAATTGATACCCTTTATTGAACCATCTTGATTTTGGTTCTTTATTATCATTATCATCCGAAAAGATAACTACAACTTTAGGCGTAGTTTGATTTTTCCACCGTTTCAAGATTTTCCATCGATCTCAATCGGAGGTTTTAATGCATAGACTATAAAATCTGAGAAGGTTATAACGTAAAATCAGTAAAATTGAGAGGGCTACTGATGAGGACTATAAAACACGTATAGAACTTGTAAAATTATAATTGAGTCCCTAATATTTTCTGAAATGATTTTCAGGCTTCCCCCAAACCTCGAATTAGTACATAAATTTATTGTCCAATGCCGGGAGGCATACTCAGCTCGCTTGAGTTTCTCCTCTGGCATCAGACATTTAAGCAAAACTATAGAAAGAAAAAGGAAATTATATATATATATATATATATATATATTGATCTTAAGAGATAGAGTAACCAAATTGGGCAGCATATTTGCCAATCAGATCATCGACTTCTTTGTCGCTTAGAAATCCATCTCCGTTACAATCAGCACACCAGAGAGCTTCAATGGCTCTCCAGCCAGGGACGTAAGCTCCAAGGCATTTGAAAGCATCTTTAAGCTCTTGCTTGCTAAGGCGGCCGTCTCTGTTCTTGTCACATCGCCAAAACATTCCTTTAAGCTGTTCGTTGGTGTAGGGAATTGATGCCCGCCTTACCGCAAAAATATTGAAACCCATTGCTCTGCCTTTGACTCTAACTAATTGCAGATGATGTGGTGGTGTTATTTAGAGAGTTGAGGAAGAAGAAGAAGAAGAAGAAGAAGAAGAAACGTATTATGGCTTTTTTGCTTGTGAGTTGTGTGTAAAATGTAATGGCACTTTGATTTATATATATGGACAATAAATCCTCTTCACTAGCTTCTTCTATACGTTTTAATTAATTAACCTAATTATCATAATCCTAACTTATCTATTGACTGTACATGTACATGTACATGTAAGAATTTAGCTTTGCTTTGCTTATTAGTTAAGGAGTGTAATAAGGTTTTTATAATATTCTCTGGCATGCACATGCATGAATAGTCATAAATGGTTAAGGTTCATTTTTATATATTTTTTTTTTATTTAATAACTATTAATTACAGTTTGTAAAAAGTTCCCCCATATGCTTATGTGTGTCTATATCAATATGTTCACACGTTATTTATATCTAGGTAGAGTTAAAATATTTAAAAGAATACGAACTCAAATATATTTGAGTTCGTTTTTTTTTTTTTATAATTCTGTTATTATCTTAGTAACATTTGGATATCTTTACTTTGAAAATTTCTGTAAGGGAATCTTTATAAGTGGAGTTCGTGAACCTCGACCACTTCACTAACAGACACTTGGCATAGATTCTTCATAAACAAATAAAAATGTAATTAATTTGAAACAAATAAATATGAAATAAAATTCACATTCCATATTCTCACCGGATAGTTGTGTTATGTGATGTGCACTTTCGTGTGAAGGGATTTTGTCAAAAGAAGTAAAATAAAGTTTGGGAATGCGAACATTATAAAAAGTTATAAGGTGGTGACCGACCAAGTCAATAATTTGAACTTTTGAGGCTTCAATCTACTTATTTTTGGATAATATTTCGGTGGGAAAAGACGATTCATATTTATCAGCAATTTGTTGATGGATCACTATGATTGATAATGGGTTGGATCGGGTTTTCGTCAAGTCATGATTTTAACCAATAAAATATATTAAAATTCAAACTTTCAAAAACCCAATTCATTTATGAGAGAATTGGATCTGATCCTGGCTCGTTTGATATGGGTTCGAAATGAGTCAAGTCCGGCCCTAAATTTTTCTTTTAAGTTATTAATTAAATGGTAATATTTTTTTAAAAAAAAATTGACATAACATCATTATAAAATGAATTTTTCAAAAGTTTACCTCCTGTAAAATACATTATAAGTTCTAAATATTAAAAAAAATTTAAGAAAGTAACAAGTAATATTAATACAACTTAAATAAGTTTAAAAAATAATAATAAACCATAAAACACTACACTAGTACATTAAACAATATTAATAATAAATAATTTTAAACTGCACATATATAAAGAACCGAACAGAGACTTTCATTTTTAAAATTTTTATAACCCTTTAACTAAAAGACATAATCTGAAGGATTAGGTTAAAATCCTGCGGACCCGAGTCTGGCCTAATTGCTTGGACCACGGCGTCAAAAAAGAAATTATTCGTTCTGAATTATGCATTCATGTGGGTGTTACACGAGGGTTGTTGCTTATGGTAAAAATACGTGGGCAATGTGAAGTATACATATCCAACGTCTGAAGTCTACTTGAAGAGTTGAAGTGATCTATTTGCATATTGTTTTATTTATTGTTAGTAAAATTATTGTGTTTAATTTTCCGACCTGAGATTTCTTTTAAAGTTTTTTCTTAATTATAACTTTTGATTGATAATTATTAGATAAAAATTTATAAGTAATTAAATTTTAATTATCTATTATTATATGTTGATGGTGATTTTCAAATCCGAAAAACTTTGAAATATGAAATATGGTATAAAAGGGTTTTCACTTACCAAGCTAGGGGCCCTAGATCATTTTGAAGATGAGAAGTCGGGCAGAAGTGCCCGAGTCCGAGGCACAGAGGCGCCCGACTGGATGAGAGAGATCAGACTCGGTAGCATTTGCACATGTGAAGACCGATCTGAGGTCGTCGTGTGATATGTCTTTGTACTTGTAACAGTAGGAATGAGATTTAGAGTGAGCCAACAGAAGCACAATCACAAATACCCGAATAAACTTTACTAGAAATAAAGAAGCAAGGAGGATCATGAGCCTTCAAGCACTTATCAAGAATGATCAAGAATTACAAAGAGAAAGTTAGGGAAGTGATGGAATACCGACCCAACCCGGTAAAAGAAGAGAGGAAGAGGATCTTGTATCAAGCACCTCGGTATATCGACCCGAGTATCGAGGTGAGGTTTGCAGTATCATGCTTATGTGTGAGTAATGTAAGCCCTACATGGAAGTTTGAGCCTCTCAAAAGGCTGATGAGATGGGAATAAGTCAGAGGCTTATCCCCTGACACACGGAACATCGTGGGAGTGGTTGAAATGCAGGTTGACACATGGTCAAAACGTGTAACAGTAAGCAAAAAGACTAGAATGATGAGTTTCAGATGACATAGGATGGTTGTGTCAAACGACCATAGCCATTGTTTGCAAAGCAGTTGGGGAAAAGAGTGTGGGCAATGATGGCAGGATAATATGGCCGACGTCATGAGTTGGTATAATAGTGGATCTAAGCGCACTATATAACGGGGTTGAAGACTCAATTTAAAGGGTTGACTCGTTTATTAGCATTTTTTTATATTTTCACAACTTGCAAAAAAGAAGAGCAAAAAGCTCAGTGTTAGAGAGAGATAGAGCATGTCTGTCCGACCCGAACTGGTAATAAAAGTTCATTTTCTTTGCATCCGTTGACGTAGGTTGGAGCCATTCTCTACTGAACCACGTTAAATTCTTTGTTTTCTCTGTGATTTCTTATTTGTTTGCTAAGTTTATTGTGATTCCCAACTAACCAAACAAATACACTGCTTGTGAGAGGTTCGTTCGAGGAGTAAGTACTCAGAATTACCCCTGGAACGAAAAACAATGGTCAACATTATATATTCACTAGTAACAATAGATTGTAAAAAATAGAGTATAAAAAAAATTAACACTGAATTTAAATTCTTAATTCTTAATTAAAAAGAGTATTATTCATTATTTATAACTTTGATTAGGAACTATCATATATAGTCTCGACTCTCAGGTTGAGTTCATTGAGCAAAGATTATTTACGAACTGAATCCAAAAGAAAACTTTACATGCTTAAAATTAGCCCTATCACTCGGGACAAGTGTCGACATGCAGTTGAAATTTTCCCAGCACACCTTCTCAGTGGAACTGCTATGAGCAGACAGAGGTCCACTAGGAGGGAGACATATATCGTAGTACTATTGTACTAGTAGACAAAAGAGTCACGGGTTACCTCAGAGGTCCAACGACCCCGGAAACAACCCATACTCAACTCTGAGACAATGTTCCCTCATCTTCCCTAGAGTCCAGAGATTTCCGGTGAAATTGAAGTTTATCCAAGGAGGTTTAGCCCCAACCCCAGAGTGACGCTACTCCAGAGTAACGTCAATTTGAGGTCATATCATTATGGAGCAAAGGAAACTTCGAACCGAGTCCAGTCTGACTTATACCTGTTCTAGAGGAGTCTAACTCCGGAATCCATCAAAGTAAATCAGAAGTATTTTGACATCAACATCAGTACTCCGAAGTATACGATGTCACGTGTATCCCAGTCCAAGATTAGTGGACTTAAATGACAATCTATTTATCTTAACATGTATGGTTTAGCATGCATTATAACTGTGTGATTACACATAATGCCATATTAGAGCATGTATTATGCTAAATGTACATCATGCATCTGAAAAGCAATCAAGTTATGGACAAGTGTCAGTTAGAAGATGACATATATATACTTGCAATCTTATATAAACTATAAAGTTGGGACATAACGGGGTCAGTTGGAAGAATTCTCTATTAATGAATATAATTAGAGCATGAACACATAGGAGGAAACACTCTAATTAGTGATTTAACTGCAAACATAAAGAAATGGTAGATCCCAACTAAAAGACACGTCTATGCAGGCTCAAGTTACGCATAGCTTCCAGAGCAGAGCTCATGATTGAGTTGGACTTCTTACATGTTAGATCCAATAAATTAAAGATAACACACACTCTTTCACTATTTCATTTTTACAGTCTATAAAAACATTGAGGCGTTTTGAATTACAATCCAAGAACAATTCCAAAACTAAATAAAGAAGAAGAATTACAATGAAGTAGAAATCATTATTTCAAAATAATACATAAAAATCCTCTCCTCAACTTATTTTACTTAAATATTTAAGGAGATTGCGACAAGTAAGCATAGTCGGTCTCGGTGCCCATTTATGGCTTCCAATCTTTTTTGTTACAGTTTCCAAGTAACTAACGATTAAACGTCTTAATTTTATTTATTTTTTAATATTTTTCTATTGTGAGGGGCTTCAAAATATTAAAATGACATTGGGCCTATATATCAGGACGTGAGATTTAAGACTATTGTAGAATTAAGATACTCTCCAGATATAATTTTATTTATTAGAAATCAAATTACATCGCATCAAGGTATCATCCACCATTAAAAATTGAGAATTAATAGGCGTGAACTCCACTGGCGGCTCGGCTCCTAATATGTCTTTGCCATAATAAACTCCAAATGACCCTTCTCTCTCTCTCTCTATTTCCTTCTTCATACACCTTAAATGATAGTACTTAATCTTAACCATATTATAATTAGTAATGATAGAATTTTAAAAATTTTATCACCAAAAATCATCAGAGTCACACTATCTACGTGCGGAGCCTTCCTTAACAAACAAATATATGCAAGACATGTGGAGGTTCAAACCAGACAATACACCTTAGTATGAACTTTCTCAATTATCTTTTAAGGAATTTAATTTTATTGTTTTAAAAAATCAAAAAAAATAGTTCATCGTTTATTTTGCATCAAGTTCCCAACTGGTGGTATTTGGTATAATGCAATCCATACTTCATCGAGTATTTTAAGTATCTCAATACTCTAACTAAAGCATCCCAATGATCATTTGATGGATTACTAGTATATCTTGCCAATCTATTCACAGATAGGCAATATCTGGTCTAGTACAATTTGTGATGTATTGTAGTGTGCCAATTATACGAGAATAATCTAGTTGTGACACATTATCCCCAATATTTTTCTTTAAAGTTCTCTTAGGATCAAAAGGAGTTTTAGATGGACTGCTATCAAAATGTCCAAATTTCCAAAGAATCACATCCACGTAGTGTGATTGGCTTAGAATATAACCATCACTACTTCTTTGAATTCGAATTCCTAAGATAATATCAGCTTTTCCCATGTCTTTCATATCAAAGGTCGAATTCAATATTTTCTTCGTGGAGTTTATGACACTTAAATTTGGTCCCATGACGAGCATATCATCAACATATAAACATACAATGACATATGAATCATTATTCATTTTCTTGATATAAACACATTTATCACATTCATTGATCCGAAATCTATATGATAACATTGTATGATCAAATTTCTCATGCCATTATTTTTGTGATTGTTTAAGTCCATAAAGTGACTTCACAAGCTTACATACTTTATTCTCTTGTCCTTTTGCTACAAACCCTTCAGGTTGTTCCATATAAATTTCTTCATCCAACTCACCATTTAAGAATGCAGTTTTTACATCCATTTGATGGATTTCCAAGTTATAAATTGTTGTAATCGCAATTAACATCCTTATAGATGTTATTCTAGTTACTTGTGAGTATCTATCAAAGAAATCAAGTCTTTATTTTTGACGGTATCCTTTAGCTACCAAACGAGCTTTGTATTTATCAATTGTACCGTCAGGCTTCAATTTTTTTTGAAGATCCATTTGTAACCAATCGGTTTGCAACTAGATGGTAAGTCTACTAGCTCCCACGTATGGTTTTGTAGAATGGATTCTACTTCAATATTTATTGCTTCTTGCAAATAAATAGATTCAGACAAAGTTATGGCCTCTTGATATATTTGAGGTTCAGCTTCAGTGAGAAAGGTTACAAAATCAGGTCCATATTCTTTTGCTACCTTGATTCTTTTTCCTCTTCTAAGTTCTAAATCTTTCTCTTGGAGAGTTGATTTATTTGGTTCCAAATCCTTGTTTTGAACATCAGACGAAGAGGCAACATCATCCTCATTCTCTTGATTAAATTCAGGCATTTTTCGTTTATTTTTATCAAGTCTATCCTTATAAGGAAATATATGCTCAAACCATTCAGCATTATTAGACTCAATAATTGTATTTACTTGGATATCCGAAATTCCAGATTTGATTACTAGAAATCGGTATGCTGCACTATTATTGACATATCCAATAAACACACAATCAATAGTTTTAGGTCCAAGTTTAACTCTTTTAGGCAAAGGAACTTGAACCTTTGCTAGGCAACCCCACACTTTCAGGATTTTGTATGCCGGTAGTCTTTTCATCCATTTTTCATATGGAGATTGATCACTATTCTTTGGTGGAATTCTGTTTAAGATGGTGTTAGCTGTAAGTAACGCTTCACCCCACATATTATGTGAGGTAATTCAGGAAAACTTACCCCTAAAATAAACACCTCACAAGCAGTGAATTTGTGGTTAATTGGGAACCAAAGTAATCTTGGCAAGCAAATCAGAAAACACAGACAAGACAAAAGATTTAACGTGGTTCGGCGGAATAGATCCAACCTACGTCTACGAGAACAAAGAAAAAAAAGAACTTTTATTACCACCTCGAGTCAAACCGACCTCCTTATCTCTCACTTGTACTAAGTTTTTTCTCTTTTTTTACAAGTTGTGTAAATGCGATAAAGTGTTAGAAAAAAACTAGCCAGCCATAGAGTTTTTTTCGAACCAAAAAAGAGAACTCTTCCATCGGAGTCTTTAACCCCTTTATATAGTACTTCCATATCCACTATTACACCAATTCGTGACGTCATCCATGTTACCCTGTTATCATTGCTTAGGCTCATTTCCCCAATCACTCTACAAATAGTAGCTCTGTCGTCTGACAAAACTACTTCATTCCATCTGAACCTCATTAATTCACATTTTTTTGGTAACTGTTGCACACTCTACCCATGTGTCAACCTATATTTCAACCACTCACGCGGTTTCGTGTATCAGTGGATAAGCCTGAGGCCTTCTTCCATCCCATCAGCCGTTGGCCTACTCCTATCTCATGATTTTTAGATTAAATTTTGGGCTAATATTGTTACATGAGAGTATATCTAAACCTAATGCTTAGCATGATTTTTAATTTTTTTTTTCTTACAAAAAATGAGGTAAAAGAAAATTAATAGGCCACTCGCCTAATAATAGACCCCGACCCCTAATTATAATTATCAAAAGTTGACATTTTTTTGATGAAATTACGATACATTACCATACTCTTTTGGCACTTCACTGTGTAAAACATGACATTAAATCATTTATGCTGTGTGGTATATGCTGATGTTTAACCTGAAAACCTTATTATATTGCCAAATCATCTTTAAATCATATCTAGTGATAACAAATTAAAGATTAGTGTGGCCTTCACATTTTGTAATTAACGAATAAAAACGACGTCTCATTGCATGTACGAAGCTGACGGGGCAACCGATTGGTTGTTGGTGGGCCTGCTTTCGCTGCCCCACTTCTAGATTCCTACTTCGCAGTCATCGTTTTACAATTCTACCCTTTTAAGTAAACTAAACTATTCGATGAATATTAATTAATTAATTATTTGGAGGCGAAACGAGGGGCAAATTGGTTAATTTGTGACATTTTTAATTGAAAATAGTAGTAGCACCAATAGAATGGGAAACAATACCTTTTTGTCGAAGGAAATCCAAATCCGAATACAAGAAAGAGATGAAACATGGAGCCCTTTAAATAAAGGTCGTACATCCTTTAAGTTTCACTCCAAGAACTCTAAGCTAGGCTCTAATAGTACAGCCGAATCCTTCTTAAAAATTGCTAATCATAATACATATTTAATTATTATATACTTTTAAATCCATAGCAATAAAAAGTTGTTAAATAGATAATATATATAAATATAGGTGAGCCCACATTGTTGTGGTGGCTTGGTATAGCAATTTTTTTTGTGAGATGGGCGAGGGACTTGGCCTCCAGAAGATGATGATGAAGAGCACTGCTTCAAAGGCTTTGGTTATCAGAATCAACATGGTGTTGCTTGCTGTCTTTTTTATTATATATGTTGGTCTTTTTCTCAAGCCATCTTCTTCTATCTACTTTGAGAATGCAGCTTCACTTGTTCGGTGCTCATTGCGCGAGTGCCATCACAAGGTAAGGCGAGCCTCCCAAATTTGCATGCATTGTCATGTTTGATTATTTGCTTTTAGATTTACCCATTGGGTTCAATTTGAATTCTGCACGTAGGTGGAAAAAAGAATCAAGATGGAGGAGATCTTGGAAGAGACTAACTACCAGCCAAAGCCTGGAGGAATAAACTTGACCAAGATAGAAGTGCCAAGTTTTATGAAAGAAATAGGAAAAGGGATGAAGATTGGAATGGTGAATATGGATGGATTTGATATGAGTGAATGGAAAGTACATGGAGAAACAATCCCTGTTAGTTTCGAACGTGTGTCGGAGAATTTTAAATGGCAGGATTTGTTTCCTGAATGGATTGATGAAGAGGAAGAAAGTGTTACTCCATCATGTCCAGAAATACCAATGCCAAATTTCAGAAAATGTGATAATTACATTGACGTGATAGTGGCTAAGTTGCCATGCAAGTACCCGGAAGAAGGATGGGGGAGAGATGTGTTTAGGGTTCAAGTGCATTTGATAGTGGCAAACTTGGCAGTGAAGAAAGGGAAGAGAGATTGGAATTGGAGAACAAAAGTGGTGTTTTGGAGCAAGTGCAGGCCAATGTTGGAACTGTTTCGATGTGATGATTTGGTGAGACAGGAAGGTGAATATTGGTGGTATTATCAGCCGGATATAGCCAGGTTGGAACAAAAAGTTTCATTGCCAGTAGGTTCTTGTACGTTGGCTTTGCCCTTGTGGGGACCAGGTACGTATGCCTTCAAACTCACTTCTCCTATTTAAGAGGAATGATAAAATGAACAAAACCCTAACAAAAAGTGAATAATCACCATTTTACGATGGTTCTAAAGGATTTTTAGGAATCATCATCTTATGCAGGGTTATAAAAAGTCTCGAATTTTTTATAACGATTGTAACCGTCATAAAAAATGTAATTTTTATAAAAAAAGACGGTTATTATAAAAATCATTATCTTTTATTTTTAATGATCTTTTTTTTATTTAATCATCATAAATTCCGCTTCATTAAAAACAAATTTTGTAATAGTGAGTGTCACTACATAGTATAAAAAAGAGCAATTATATAAAGGCTCGAGGATGATAAAAGTTGGACAAAATGACCATCAAAATAACGTGGGTGTTTTTTTTTACCATAAAAAGACATTTTGATTTAATTGTGTCCCTATTTTTATGGTTTAGTTCCTCATCATTTTTCTGCAAAAAATAAATATTATTCAAGGTCCAACTTACGAAAATAATCTTTTTGTAAAAAAATAAGGATAAGATTGAATATATATATATATATATATATATAAAATCTTCATCAGGACCCACAGTGTGAGAATTTTTATACGGGTTATTCATCAAACGGCATCGTTTTGATGTAATTGTATTCCTATTATATCCTGATTTGGTCTCACCATCATCTTTCTACTAAAAATGAATATTATTCATTGCACAATAACTATTTTTTTTTTTGGGTCAGGGTTTTATCCCTATTAATTAGTTCCTCAATCATTTTCCTCTATTAAAATATTCAATAATGATGTAATATGGCATGCATTTCAGGTGTGGACGAAGCGTACGATCTGTCAAAGATCAAAAGCACAACAAAGACAGCTAAACGTGAAGCCTATGCCACAGTACTCCATTCCTCAGAATCATACGTTTGTGGTGCAATAACTCTGGCCCAAAGCCTCCTCAAAACCGGCACCAAACGTGACCTTGTTCTTCTCATTGACAACTCAATCTCAATCCCCAAGCGCGAGGCCCTCACTGCTGCCGGATGGAATATCAGAATTATCAAAAGAATCCGTAACCCTAAAGCCGGAAAAGAAACCTACAACGAGTACAATTACAGCAAGTTCAGGCTCTGGCAACTCACTGATTACGACAAGATCATATTCATAGACGCTGACATAATCGTCTTACGTAATATTGATCTCCTTTTCCATTTTCCTCAAATGTCAGCCACTGGTAATGCCATGTGGATCTTTAATTCTGGTGTCATGGTCATTGAACCATCAAATTGCACGTTCAAAATATTAATGGATCAACGTAAGGAAATAGTCTCATACAACGGTGGTGACCAAGGGTTCCTTAATGAAGTGTACGTGTGGTGGCATCGGTTACCAAGAAGAGTTAATTTTCTAAAGAATTTTTGGTCTAATACTTCATTGGAGGTTAGTGTGAAAAATCATCTATTTGGGGCAGACCCGCCGAAACTCTATGCGATTCATTATTTGGGATTCAAGCCTTGGAAGTGTTATAGAGACTATGATTGTAACTGGGATATTGGGAATCAACATGTTTATGCAAGTGACGTGGCACATGAGAGGTGGTGGAAGCTTCATGATACCATGGAAGAGAAGTTGCAGAAGTTTTGTGGGTTAACGAAGAGGAGGATAATTGATTTGAATTGGGATAGAAAGAAAGCTAGAGAGATGGGGTTAGCGGATGAGCATTGGAGGATCAATGTCACTGATCCTAGAATGTCAATGTCTCGTTTGATTGATTAGAATATATGCCATATATAATTTATAAGTGAATACACAGGTTGCATGATCAATTTGATTCATTACTTGTATTTTTTGGAGCATAAATTTGTACGGATTGTTGCGTTTGATTTCAAATTATATACCAGGGAAGTACTATGTATATTTATCTAGTTTTATCAATTTAGTTTTGGTCGATTTTCTCTATTTCAATATATCACCTATATGCAAATTTCTAAGTAATAAGCATATATATATATATATCTAAATGAAAGCTTGCAATAAGTAAAAAGTTAGGGATAGAGAAAATAACACCGTAATTTATAGTGGTTTGGCCAATAATGCATACGTCCACTCCCTCTAGCCGCGCTTGAAGATTTCTACTATCAATCGAGTTTTCCATGGCTCACCCGCAACCAAGAGTTTTACACACTAGGTTCACTCTAAACCTCTTACAATGAATTTTAGATATACGCTCATTCAGAAACCTCTACAATGAGTTTTGACAATAGACTGACTCACTAACCTTTACAATTCACCCTATTGAGTATACCGACTCACAAAGGGATTTCACAACCTCAAGTGTTTGATAAAAAATTTTACAACTTCACTTGGGTACTCACAAAGATAATGAAGATTTTATGTGTGAGTTGCTTACCTAAGTGTTCTAAGCTCAGTACTTATGAATGTGAAGGTGTTGTTGGGGCAATTGTGGAACCCCTAGGGTCGGATCGGTACCTGGGCAGCGGAAATGGGTCTAACCCACGGATATCAAGTATGGGTGTAATTTTAAAATATTTGATGAAATACTATATTCCATTACGAGTGTATAGGAAAAAATCGGGACTGAATCGGAGTCCGGAAGCTCTCGAACGAAGCAAAACAAAATCAGCGCGCGAAGGGCGCCACACGCGTGTAGGGGTGTGCATCGGTCGGTTCGGTCGGTTAATCCTTGATTTTTTTAACCGTAACCGAAATTTTTGGTTAAATAAAAGTGTGACCGATTTAACCAATTTATGACACATAACCATTAACCAATTAACCATTATATTTCGGTCGGTTATGGTTAATTCGGTTATTAACCAATCCAATAAATTAAAATTTAATATTTTTTTATAATTTTTAATTAGTAAAATTATATATGATGTAGGTCGGTTCGACCGATTTTTTCAGAACGTTTCAACCGGTCGAACTACTGACGCATTAAATTTTTTGGATTACTAATTCGATCACATATCCGATTCTAAAAATACCGATTCTAACTAACATTTGATTAAATATATCTATATTTAATTACATGCGAGATAAATATTTTTTAAACTCTCGATGATTGTCACGACCTCAGATTTCCTTCCAAACCTGCCATGTTAGAAATTTTAAGGGTCACGAATCCACCACGATGCAAAATTTACAAATTTGAAATTTTATGTAATTTTATCTTTAAATTCTTGAGAGAAATTAAAAAAAGTCAAAACCAAGCTGTTAATGCAGCTTGTCATTTGAATTTTATCAATTTAATTTTCGGGTAGTATTATCAAATCAATATAACTACAACCAATTAAGAGTTTACATGTAAACTATCTTAACTCTAAAAAATGCAGCTTGTCATTTGAATTTTATCAATTTAATTTTCAGGTAGTATTATCAAATCAATATAACTACAACCAATTAAGAGTTTACATGCAAACTATCTTAACTCTAAAAAATTAAAGGATTCGCATGCGCTAATATATATATATATGGTTTAATTTCGGTTAATTGGTCGGTTCAGTTATACGAATCTCATAACCGTAACCGAACCGAATAACCGAAAAAGTTAAAATTTTTAACCGCAATAACCGATTTAACCGAATTAACCGAACCGTACTAAAAAATGGGTTAAAACCGATTAATGCACACCCCTACACGCGTGCGCCACACGCATTACAGTGCGCGCTACAGTGCGCGCGTACTGCGCGCGGCACTGTAGCCCGCAGCCCCTTTATTTTTATTTTTATTTGTTTTTGTTTGCTAAGTAGCAGCTCTCATTCCAGAGAGCTGCAATAAGAGGGTTTATAACCCAATAAATTTCCGGTCTTCCCTAATCACTTCAAAAACACCCAAAATTAATTTTTAATTTCAAAACCAACATAAACACATGTTATAGAATAAAAATCTAGTTTTTCAAAATATCAAATATTTTTCAAAAAAAACATATAAATTATTCTAAATACGCATTTGCGTAAATTTTGAATCCAAAACACAAACTATTTTAGAATCCCAATTAGAAATGTCTCATGAACAATTTTAGTCCACCTAAAGGTGGTCAAGTGAATCTAGAATGGTAGCCATAGCTCTAAGCTTTAATTTAGAGTTCCAAACTCTTATTAATTATTTCATGTCCAACATGAACATTTTGACCTAATTACAAGCATGCTGTTTTTATACTTCTAAAGTATACTAACACAATTGATTAACCTTATTCAACATTAAGTTATGTGATCATGCATCTAATACACAAATAAACATAGCTTTGGAGAGGATCAAACATTACCTAGTAAGCTTGATGCAAGATCCAATCTACTTCTCCTTTGTTGAAATTGTTAGAGAACCTCCAAGGTGTGCAAGTTTGACTCCAAGATCCAATCTTGTTTCCAATGCTTCCAAGCTTCACTTCAAGATCCAATCTTGATTTCTCATAGATGAAATATTGTAGAGACCTCACAAGCTTCTCTAAATACTTCTCTAACTTAGGCTAATCTCTCAAGAATTTGCTTATGCTTGTATTTGAACTTGTAATTAAAACATTCCTAGAGCTTGCTATTTATAGCAAAACTTAGGTAATTTTTAATTAATAAAAGTTGTAATCAACTTTTAAGTGAGCTTAATCTAATTTGTCCAAATATGTATAATTAGGTGTGACTAATCTCCATTGTCTCCCACTTTAATTTAATACAATTAAATCAAGCCAAAGATTAGGAAATGGATTAGTTAAATGTTTGCCACCTTGATTTAATCCAATTAAATCAAGTCAAAACCACATATTATTACATACTTACAATTACTATAATATCCTTAAATGGTAGAGATAATTATGATTTTACAATTAAGCCCTTATGTAATTATTGAATTAATCTAATTAATCCAATTAGGTCAAAGTAAATAATCAATGTTATCCAATAACACTTGATTATCTTAGTTGATAATTATAATATCGAATATTATATTTTATCAAAAATAATCGGCTACCCAAGTGCTCAACGAGTACACTTCATATTGGGACTCTCTAAGTTCAGACACGTTCGTCATATTAGCCTAGCTAATATGTACGCAATTCGGCCACCTCCGAATTCGCGAAGAACACGAACGACCTTTCTGAACTATACAAGTCGAGGTCATCACATATGTTTAACAATCCATCCGTCGTAGGCTATCCGAGTTGTGCTTAGGAAAAATAGAATATACCATCAAGTTTCCAAGACGCACATCTCATGTCGACATGTCCATGATTCTTCATAACTGATGTGATCCACCATAGGTGATCGACTTTGGCCAAAGATTTAAGAATCGTGACATTACTAACATGGATACCTAAACCCCTTATGGTACACATACGGGCCGACGGATCCTATCTTGCTTCGCACTTGATTACTGTGTGCATCGGTCCACACCCAACGAATATCTAGAGGCCAGACCATGAAAGGTTTCTGACATACATGGCATCTAAGTGTGAAGGATCTCACACAAAATCAATGTTATCCTATAGTCAAAGGATTACATTGCTATGCTACTCGACTCGAGGAGATTCATATTGACGGTGGTGTGTGCTTCCAACTATTAGGAATCACCTGTGAGTCATTCAGTATTCACTCCAACGAATACCCACATGTCTATACGAGTTTCCAAAACTAATGGTACATCGCGTTAAACCATTGGAACTCCAATTCCAATATACGACATGTGTTAGTCTTCTAGGTTATAGGAATTCGACCGTATTCCAAAACCAACGACTAGAAATATTTACTTTAAGAATAGTTTACACCTAGTGTCAAAACTATTCTAAGGTCGATGTCATTCTTAGCATAACGATACATAATTAATAACGTAATGACAATACCATTAATAGGGTATGAAATGAAAAATGTAGTTATTTTATTAATAAATAATAAATGTACAATTCGGATTGGCACTCCAAGCACCAACTCCATCAGGTGTAGTGTGTGAGCTTGATGTATGAGAGAGTATGAATATGAAGATTTTGAAAACTCTCTATTTTTGCCTTAGAAGAATATGTATGAAGGTTCAAGATTAGTTGCAAAAATGAAATTGAGACTCAATTTATAGTAAAATGAAAACTGCCCCAATTTGCCTGTTTAAGATCGGTATGCCGGTCTCCAGACACCGGTATGCCGGTCTGGCAAAGCAACGGCTCTCAACGTCTATATTACCCTTTGAATATATCTGTTGGGACCAGTATGATAACCGATATTGTCCTCACCGATTCCAGTGAGCATGCAAAATCATATGGCTTATCGGTATGTGGACCGGTATGGTCCATGCCGGTTCCAGTAAGCATGTAAAGGTTAGGCTCACTGGTATGGTGTATGCCGGTTCCAGTGGCTATGCAATCTCCAGGAAGACCGGTATGGTAGGCCGATATGGTACCGGTATGATGTTTGACGGTTCCAAAGAGCTTGCAAACAAAACAGGTCCACCGGTATGGGACCGGTATGCCGGTCTCAATACAAAATGCAGAATTTGATGGTTTAAAATATTTTATACATGACCCTAATGCATCTATATGAATGTGCATGTGTCCTATGAGTTTAGATACTTAAGTAAACATTTCACTTTACAATTAGATCCTTAAGCTAAGACTTAACAAGATTTTCTTTGATTTGCTGCTGGTCTTCACATTCATCGCTCTTTACCACCAATGTGCTTCGACATCCTTTTGTATTGTCTCGCTAATGTGCGTCGAAGACTTCAAGTGTTGACATCATCAAAATCCATTTTGAGAATATGTCGCTAACAATCATTTTTTTTATGATGGAAATTTTTACAACTTATGAAGCTTTGAGAGTAAAAATTGTTGACGATTTTGATCCCCATCAATATTAGCTCATCATCAATGTGTGTCTCCAATAAATCTATAATACTTAGACAAACACATTAATATAAATTGCTCCCTTTAATACAAGGGTGATGGTAACACAAGTTTTAATCTCATTCCTATGATTTCTCCCCCTTTGACATTATCAAAAAGAGTGGAGAATCAATAATTAATCAATAATGAGATACCAATTTAAGATGTGCAATAAACATATGAAAATTTACTTACATGCATACTTAGCATTTTTAATGATTTCTCCCCATTTTCACATTTTTGCCATAAAAAGTAAAAATCATGCATAATTCATTAACAACACTCAATTTAAGCAAATATCCATGCATTTTATTTTCAACCAATTAAGCTTAATGGCAAGGCATTTTTCATGCTAATAGATCAAATGATTCACATAGATATGTCATATAACTCTATAAATCTTATGTGACACCAATTGAAACTAAATGGGTTAATTATTTGATTTTAGGCATATAATGATACCAAATGAAAATCATTTGTAATATAATTTGCCTAATGACTAGTATGCTTCAAAAAATTTATACAATAAAAATATGCATACACATACAAGTTAGATGAAACGGTACAAATATTTCCATAAGTACGGATTTTACCTTTTACCATTGTCACACAGTGACAAATCCACCAATTATCAAAATTCATATATCTTTGAGGATTGAGTTTAGATATTCTTCTTGTTGAGCTTTTTCCTCATCTATCTTAAGTCTTTAGGATCAATTCACAATTCTCATTGATTGGTCATTCCCAAAGCTCCACTTACAAAATTATTTAAGTGCATTTTGGTATCCAACATTTCTTGGGTCTATGGTGGTTAATTTTGATTCCTTGAGGAATAAATGCATTTACTTTTATATTTTTGTTCATGCACTCAAAAATTTTGTGACATTTCTTATTACATGCATGACATGTGATATTTTCATTAATATCAACATTTGCATGAGAATTGGATGCATTTACAAAATAGTTCTTTAAAAATTTTCTCTTGATGTAAGGCCTATATCATAATCCTTCTCTTTTATAAGCACATTTTTGGGATCCAAATAACTTATTGAAGTTTCTCTCTCCCAAAGTGAATTTTGCTATAATATTTGCAAATCTATGATCTTTTTATTTAATGAAACATTTCCATTCATAATAGATTCGCAATCACATGTACTTGAGCTAGATGGTACGTTAGATATACTTTTTTTAAGTTCTAGTTTTTCATCATTTAAACATGTGATTTCTTTTCCAAACATTTCATTTTTCTCAATAATTAATGCATGATCATTTAATAATAACGAATGCGCGAAATTTTTTTGTTTTTGTATTTTCGGAATATGAGTGTGCGACTTGTTCTAATTGATCCTATTGATAGTACAGATAATGGGTATGTCGTCTTGATAGAGATGGTTCTACCCCGTCGGACATTCATTAGCATCATTATGATTTTTTTTTTGTCATTGATAGTGTCAGGATTGTTATTTTGCAGATGGCACAGGGCAATCGCAGACGGGCTAATGAGATTCCATCTACATCTGCAAGGACAAATGCCCCTGTTGGAGTCTCTGCTAGCACAAGTGACTCGAGTACAGCGAATGGTCGAGGACCCACCCGTGGCCTAGGGTTGGTTAAGCACGTTAAGGCTCACGGCCTTATCCAGATTGAGATATCAGATGATGGACAAAGACAAATTGGACAACATAATTCAGCGTTTACTACAGCCATATGTGCTGTAGCTTGGTTTGAAGCTCCTCAAAACTACGGTTCTTGGAGAAAGATATCGTGGGAGACGAAAATCAACCAGCTCTTCCCTTCACTACTTGTGAGTTTCCTTACAATATTAAGTTTTCGATATTTTTTGTTAGTTAAAATTTTTATTTTATACTCATTTTTACTTGGTTGCTATTCCTGTAGGAGTGATTCGACTTCGAACTTACCAAAATTAATGTCCAACAATATATTGACTACCACATGGGGAAAAGTTATAAGGATTATAGGACAAAAGTCATGAAACCAATATTCGACGAACATGGACCTTCAGATGCTCCACAACATAAGCATGATTTTATAGAGGAGCAAGACTGGACATTCTTGTGTGAGCTTTGGTCTAACGAGAAACACAAGGTAAATTTTAAAATAAACAGAAATTTATAATTCTCTTTGTTTTTGGTACTTACAATGTTGTTAAATGGAGAATAAATATCACGCAAATGCGGAGAATCGAAGTCACTTGCGTTTTAACCACCGTGGAGGTTCCAAGCCATTTATCCAACATCTTGCCGATCATTCTGAGGTAAATATATCATAACCTGAAATTTAACAGTTCATTATTTTTACTAATGTGGAATAATAGTACATGTATTTTCTGTTTTTAGCAGAGTAACACATGTGAGGTGCAATCATTTCCAGATTTTTTCCGAGTGACGTATTACAATGAGAAGAACAAATGGATAAATCAAGAAGCCGAACGCTGCTATGTAAGTTTAAGTTTTTAAAATAAAATAATTATTATTTTAAATTTAATTTTTTCTTTTCAAATTCTAACATTAACTTAAATTTTTTTTTAAACAGAACGAAATGGTGGAGTTCCAACATCAAACTCAAGAGACAAGGTCCGACCCGATACCAGATGAGCAGTTGTCGCAAATGATTTTCAAGAACCAGACAGCCTAAAATGTCGGCCTTGGCACTCGTAAGAAGCCGACGTCATCTGCACGCATTACTGTTTCTTCGAACACTGACTCGTGCCTTCGAGAGCAGCTAGCCACCACCCAAGACGAGCTGAAGAAGACTCAAGAGGAGCTACTACAGGTCAAGGTGGACCACGAGAAGAAGTAAGAGCAGTTCGACCAGCAGATACGGGCTTTCCGGGAGATGTTGGAGGCCTCACTCGGTCGGGGTGCATCGGGCTCGAGCTCCCCCCATCACAGCAGCAATAAATTTTATTTCCATTTGTATAATTATTCAGAACAGATAGTTTTAATATAATATGTATTTTTTTAAAAAAAATTTTCATTATTATAATAAAATAATTATTAGAATATTTCCTAATTGTGATATTAATCATGAATTTTGTTTTTCAAATAATAATATTTTTAAAATATTAAATTGAATATTTTAGAGCAAAATTATGTAAAATAATATTTTTTTAAAAAAATATTTTAAAACTATTTTCGTCGAATTATTCGACGCTAAAAGTTATTTTTAGCATCAATTTAGCGACGCTAACAATTTAACTTTCGCCGCTACAACTGTTAAAATATTATTTTTTTAATTTATTTTAGCGTCGAAAACTGAACGACGCTAAAAGTCTCATTTTTAGCGTCGAAGTTTATCGTCGCAATACATGAACTATAGTGTCGGGAACTCTTATTTAGCGTCAAAATAAATTGGACGTAAACTTAGAGTTTTTAGGGTCAATAATCTCTATTTCGACGCTAATTACCGTTCTCGTCCACTTTTTAGCGGCTAATTTTGGCGTCTAAATTATTCGACGCTATTTAACATTGGCGTCGAACTTTTATCTTTTGACGTCGATTGTTTTCGACGCTAAATGACACATGTTTTGTAGTGAAAAGATTGGACGATAAAGGTCTACTTTTCTGTAGTGAGAGTTGAAATTTAATAAATGTTAATCACATATAATTTTCTTCATGCAATTTGCAATGTCGTATGACATTATTATTATTTTTCATAAATGCCAAACTCCATGGTCATTTCTTATATTATTTGAAATAATTAGGGGTGTCAAAACGGATCAACGAATCGAATTCGTGACAAATTCTAAACGAATCGAATTGTAATGCACTAAATTCGAATTCGATTTGTTTATTAAACGAATCCTGATATTAGGATTCAGATTCGATTCGTTTAATAAACGAATATTCGTATTCGATTCGTTTATTCGTTTACATAAATCAAACGAATCGAATCGAATTTATTATTCATTTACTATTCGCATCCGGTTCGTTTACTATTCGCATCCGATTCGTTTATTATTCGCATTCCATTCGTTTATATCAAATTAAACGAATCGGATTTTGTATTCGATTCGTATTCGATTCGTTTAATTTACAAACTTTGAATCTCACAATTCTTTGAACAAGCCTTTGCATATCAAGTTGAAATTTCTTTTCATATAACAAACCGCAAACTATAGCCGAGACTTATTAATTAACCAAAATTTTAGTGCATCTCACAATTCATCCTATTTAATTTACAGACTTAAATTACAAATTGTACAGAAGAAAAAAATAGAGCTAGCTATAGTTAAAGCACAGTAACATTCAAATGTATTGAGAGCTCAGGCCAAAGTTATGTTCGTACAACAAAAAATTCCCAAGTGCAACAAGGAATGAAAGGCAAATCGCCAAATCCTATAAGCTTGACAGGAACCATCTCAACCATTTTGCTGATTTTTCTCATACCTGAAGAGGAACCTCTAAAAACTTTAAATCGCGAGCGTTTCCTTTTTGACCTTGCTTCAAGAAGAACTGGAGCGTGCGATTGTGGATTGATTTCAGATTTGAGAGAGTTTTAGGTTTAGATTGAGAGAGGCGGCTGAAAGAGGTGGGAAATGTTTTTAACTTTTTATGAAGCCTAGGTTTAGATTTTTAGGTTAAACGTAAATTACTAAAATATCATTCGTACAATAAACACATATTTGAAAATTTTAAGGGTAAATTTGTAATGACATCAAACAGGTATTAAACGAATTCGATTCGAATTCGATTCGTTTATGATTCGTTTAATAAACGAATCCTTAACGAATAAACGAATTGATGACCTCAAATTCGGATTCGATTCGTTTAATAAACGAATCGAATCGAATTGACCCATTTGTTAAACGAATCCATTTTTCCAAACCCGTATTCGCTTTAATAATCGAATCGAATCGAACGAATAAACGAATCCTGACCCAAATTGCCACCCATAGAAATAATACTATAGATAACCAGATTTGAGCTCTAATTTGAATTTCAACCGCTAATTAGTGGCACTAGACCCGGCCGGCGGTTCGGTTCCGGTTCGGAACCGAACCGAACCGGCCGGTTTTCGGTTCCACAAGTGTGGAACCGGATCACCGAACCGAACCGGAACCGAACGGTTTGGTTCCGGTTCGGTTCACATAATTTTTTTTTTTGAAAATTAATTAAAATAAATGAGATTAATTTTATAAATAAAAAAAAATTATTACATTGAAGAGCTTGAGCTTAAATTTTTAAAAATTTAAGTTGCCTACGTATCCTCCAAGAGTGAGAAGAATCAAAGCTCACGTAGTTCCATTACAAGTTTTAGACATATCCCCTTTGTAAATTATAATTTTACAATTATCAATCATCATTATCAGTTGATCCTTCGGCTCCGGTTCCGCTTGCACTTGTTGCAGAAGCATTATCGAACAAATCTTCAAAATCATCAGGAGCATCTTCTTGTTGTCTCAGATCAGCTCGAGTCCAATCATCCACACAGGATATATATTTTGATGCCGGTTCCACCATTCAAGGATTTTAAGCTTTTTACTGCATAAACTTTCATTAGAAAACTCAAAATTTCATTAGGATAAAGTGTGATATTTTGAACATGTTGAGAAAAAAAAACTACATAATGCATCTTTGTATTGAAATGCTTGACATAAAAGAAAATAAGCAGAATTCCAACGTGTTGGAACATCTCTTGAAAATTTAATCGGTTTAATACCATTTATTTTACAAAACTTGGTCCATTCTCTCCTAACTTGAGAATATGACCAAATACAGTTAAGTGTCGTTTTAATTGGATCAAGGAAATGTGATAATAATTTTAGTCCGTCTTGCACACATATGTTAAGGACATGACATGTACAACGAATATGAAAAAATCGACCCCCTAAATTTGGTTAACATAAGGTTTTTAAATCATGAATGGATGCAGTATTTGCAGATGCATTATCAAATCCAATTGTTAAAATTTTTTCTACTAAACCATATTCATAAAAAATTACCTTCATCATTCTATAAATATTATGTGCAGTATATGGGTCATCAAAAACTCTAAATGCAATAAGTCTTTTTTGCATGGTAAATGATGCATCAATTCAATGACAAGTCACACCCATGTATGAGTGTGTTTGCCAATGGTCACTCCAAATATCAGAACATATAGAAATACGACCTTTCATCTCTTTAAATATTTCATTTAAAATAATTTTACCATCTTTATATAATTTGAAAATATGACGTTTTGTTGTGTTTCGAGTCATTCTACATGCAGCAGAGTTTAAAGCATTATGCACGTAATTAGTAAAATGAAGTTTTTCACCAAAGCTTAAAGAAAGATGTGCCATACAAGTTAATTTCGCAAATTCTTCTCTATTTTTTGCATCAGAAATTTAAATAAATCTACACTACTCGTACCTCTACTAGATGATGCGTACCTGGCCATTTGAGTCTGCGTCGTATCAATGTCAAATTCAACCGGATGATGTTTTTCCATGTGCTTGATCATATTGCCGTATCCACCAGAAAATTTATAAATAACCCCACAATAGTTGCAAATTGCTCGTTGTGAACCATCTTCTAGGCGTTCCAAAGTAAAATGAATTTTGAAAATATCTGAGGACCGAGCCTTAACTTCTATTCTCCGTGATTGTGCACTGACACTAGAGCCGCTCTCTTGGGTTGGCATATTTGACATTATGTTCTCAGATGAGCTTGCCATTTTTCGTTTGAGAAATTAGGAAGAAAAATAAGAAAATTGAATAATTGCGATGCGAATGATAACAAATTAACAACTAAATGAATTGAGATTGAGAATTAGAAATAAGATATAAGAGAATTGTATTGAAGTAAGATTGAGAATAAGAGAATTATAGAAAATGAGAGAGTTGAGAATTTGGTGTGATGAAATTATGAAAAATGAATCATATTTATAGAATTTTAGAATTTTTTTGATACAAAAAATGCCCCTAAATATAACCGTTTTATTACCGTTATTAGGGGTACATTAGTAATTTAATTTTATATTATAAAAAAATAATTTATATTTTTTAATTTTTTTTTTATTTGGGCGGGGAGCCGGCTAGTAGCCATTGGGTTCCTGTTGGAACCCTACGGTTCCAACCGGTTCGGAACCGGAACCGTGGCCGGGTCTAGTGGCACTCGTCGAATTAATAATTATGAATTTCATTATTAATAAAATTACTTAATACTCTATTTGATTATTGAGCGAATTACACATCAATTGAGATTCAAATATTAAGATCCATAATAAGCGCTAAATTATATAATAATTATTAATATATAATGTTTAGTAATATATAACACAGCTTATTAATCAATCTTAAAAATCTTATATGATAATTAATATATATATAATGTTGCCATTTACTTGTGAATCAGAATTTGTCGATTTGTAAGTGCCAAACTATAATGATACTCGATTGTAATGTTGTTCAATTAAAATGTTACTTTTATCCTTATTATTATTGAAAATTCGAATTTCGTCATCGGTTCTGACCTTATGCGGAATTAACCACAATAAATTTAGACAAGTCATAATTATTATTTATATGGATTACCAACAAGTACCATTTGTCTAACAACAATAAATCAAAGCAATATAACAATGCAGAAAATAAAATCATCAAAATTTAATTTTGTTAACGAAGTGGAAAACTCTTACGAGTAAAAAACCACTCCGGGTATCTAGGCTACCAGCCAAAATCCACTATAACGAGAAAAACTTACAGTGATAGTAAAAGAACTATGACAACAACTACGCTGACTCTAATACCTCTAGACTGTAATAACACAAAGAACTCATCGAGCCCATACCAAGTGACATTCTTCAGAACCTCTGAAGTCTCTAAGCGGATCAACTCTGCAGTATGTAACGCCGGAACTCCGACGACCAATCTTCCTCCTTGAGACCTCTGAAGGTTTAGGAAATTGAGTTAGGATTTCATCAAAACAGAGTAAACGAATAATCAAAGTAGTCTTCAAGGTGGATTTTCAAAAAAGTTGAAACAAAAGCTTTATATGTTTAGAATAATATGTTTTCAACACTTGTGAATGTGACTCTATGTTTGTTTATATAGGCAGGGCAAATGCAAGAGTTTCCTAGTGTAAAACTGGCTTAAAAACGCGCTCAGAATAACCTACTTACGCATAGACGTTCGAACTCCACAAGAACGCGTGACAAACACGCGCTTTTCCGCAAACTCATTCGAATGTGGTCTCGAACGTATCTCGAACGCAAACCCACTGAAATGTTTCATTCGCACGGAAAGATGACCACACTACGCACGAGAACCTTCTGTTAAATTTCGTTCGAACCCAAACACGAATATGACACGAACACCGCTTATTAGAACGAACACACGAACGCAACACTAACGCATATATGATATCTTCATGCACAGTTTGTCAAATACCAGTCCAATTACTTCGAGATCTTCAATACTCATTACTACTTAATTGAATTTGTTTTGTTAAAGATATTTGTCAAGAAATATGGAAGTTTGGAATTAACAATTATTATTATTATTTTAAGAAAAAGTTCAGTTTCTAGAACATCTTCAGCTAATTCCGCATGACGTGGGCGTATCGATAATCTATTACAGTATTACACGTTTTTTGTTTACAAAATTACCCTCAACAACGCAATTCCCAAGCTCCCGCAATCCGCATATGCTGCAGAGTACAGATTCGTCATACTTCCAAACTTTCTGTTTCGCTTATTAAAAAAAACGCCTTGGGATTCACTTGGTTTCGAACTCCAACACTTACCAGTTACGGTCCTTATCCAACGACCCTTTTCTCGCCACGTAGTCTCCGCACCCCCAACGGAGCTGACTCCGTTATTTGGCCCCTAATTTGTCGGCCGTTGTCTTGCTTTTTACGATCTACACTGTTTGCGTTGTCGAGACCCAACGTGTTACGGGTGTATAAATTTTTCACGCCAATTGTCGACCCGACTCAAATTGTTTGGATTTGAAAGAAATTAACTCATATTTGAGTTAATTTGATCCGACCCGTAAATATTTACAAGTTGAGTTAAGTGTTTGATTTTCAAACTCAATCCATATTTCTTATAATAAAATTTTTATTATTCTTTCTAAAATTTTTATTATTTTTTAAAGTTTTTACTTTTATTTTAATTGTTCACTATTTTTATTATCTTAAAACTTGATATGTATGATATATTTACGGGATATAAAATAACTAGTATTTATACATCAAAATAATTAATACATAAGGAAAAAAATTTCTTTGTTTTTTTTTTGGACCCGACCCCCTTGAGTTTAATAATACAAATTTCCGATTTCAGGTTTGCAAATCTTCTTGACCCGACCCGTTCGGATTTAATAAAATTCGACCCGACCCTTGAACATCCCTACAACAGACCGCGTCACTTATCTTTTTTCGCAATATTACGATTGCTAGTTTCTTCACTATACAATAAATTAATTGACACTCAATTTTTTTATACATTGATATAATGATTTTAGTCGATGTAATTTTAGAAATTTAAGTTTTAATATATGTAATTTGAGAAAATACAAATGTTAGTCTTTTTTGTAAAATATTTCTTTTTGTTAATTTTATTACTTTTCATCTAATTTTAAAATAAATTTTTATTATTTATGAATAATTTTGTAGTATTCAAATTATATAAACTTAAAATTAATAAAAAAAAATTAACTATATAAACTAAACCTTATATTTTTAAAATGATAAGAATTAAAGTGTCATCAATGACCATCTTTGCCATTTTTCTAAATCAATATTTAATCATATGGATATAACAATCTTCACAGAAGAAAGCTTGTCCACGCTCCTCTAAGAGAGTGGACTCATAAAGGGCGGTGAATTGATTTTTATGCTCAAATCAATGAATGATGTCATTAATATAGTATATTCTAACGTGGATATTTTAATATTAGTTTTAAATTAAACTAACAATAGTCTCTGTACACAAGTAATACATCAAAAAACACACTCTAAATATTAAAAAAATTAAATAAAATATCATATTTTTATGTTATAATGTATCTTTAGATGTGTCATTTGATGGTATATTTATTATTACAATATATATATATATTCGAAATCGTTGGAAATCCCACCGTTAAATTACCCCTTTCGGATTTAAGCAAAACATGAACAATCTCCGGCTATCTCAGATTCTTATAAGAACGCACTCCCTGAATTCGAACTCAAAACCTGAAAATCAAATCCTGAATTCTACACCATTAAACCACGCCCTTAAAAACTTTTATTATTTATTATTTATTATTACAATATTGTTAAACTGAAACGATAAAAAAATTAGTGATGGAGAATGTAGTTGAATTGAGCTCAGCTATCAAATCCAAAACAACTTTTTTTTTGGGGGGAAATTATCACTTGTCTCCCTAATGAATTCACTATATATCATTTATGTTATAGTGTTTTCATTATACCTATTTACCCCCAGCAAATTTTTTGGATGACTCGTATAAATAAAAATAGACAGATAAATATAGGGAGTCCAAGTGGACCTACTCTGTGAGTGTAGGTATGAGAGAGGCTGCTGGCTCCACCTTCTCGTACTTGTCCAAGCCTGAAGCGTCTCTCTCCGTTAATTCCTCTTTTCTATTTTTAACACTAAAATTTTCCACCTCCACATTTTTAAATTTGCTAAATTTAGTTTCCAAAATATATATATATATATATTTTTAATGAAATTGTCTTATCCCATCTCTCCTTCCATCTTTCATTTCTTGTGAATCCAGGTACGTTCCTCGTGCCATTGCTTTTCAATTTTTGTTCAGCTGGGATTGGACATGTTTAATTGCGCGTAATCGTGATTAAATCTTGAATTATTATTAGTTTTTAATTAAAAAATTGTTTTTTTTTTTAATTAAATCCTGATGTCAAGTATCACTATAATTATAATACATTTACTGGATTGAAACGACAGGCGAGTCTCTATTAATTGATTCATTAAAATTTTTGAGTTATATATTATTTGTTATGGTTTTTTTTCGATTGCTAAATGCTGTAGATTTTCTGCAAATATAATGATGATTTTCTACTTAACGAATGCAGTTTATTTATGAAAATTTAAATTTGGCTCCATTTGTTCATAACAAACTGTAAATGATGTTAGAAAAACGTGCCTGTTAATTAGCTATTGGTCGATATAGTTGGTAAACCGTATATTTTGCGTTCTGAATTTGGATTGCAATGTTTGAAATGTTGAAAATGTTCTTGTAATCACAATTGTCAAGTTAATAGAGGAGCATTTAGTTACCACTTACCAGCTACGTTGAAGCATTTTAAGTAGATTTGTGTTTGTTTGAAAGTAAATTGATGGGGGATTCTGATGATGAAAAGTGAATGCATCAAAGGATTTTGATTTCCGCGACTATCATTTGGCTGGTAGACCTCATGTTTAAATATGCTATTGCTGGAGCTATAATTTTGATCATTGGAAAGCTTAAGCTAATTATTTTGTGCTTTTTAATTCAAGCAATTAGAGTTGAATTCTTCAGCTGCATATGTTGTGAGGAATTTTGTGTGAGATTTCTGGCTCAATTTGTTTTTGGAAATTTATTTATTTATTTGTTTATCTAAATCCATATTATTTGGATTTCAGCATCTTCTGGGCACTCAATACTTTGTAGGAATGGAGGATGGTAAAATCGCTGAAGAGATGCCTCCTCCAGAGTCTTCTTTATCCCGCAAAGCTGATAATGCTTCCAGTGAACTTCCGAAAGACCTAGATACTAACGGAAAAGTATCTGATGAGATGTCAAAGATGGAAACTTCTAAATCACAACCAGTACAAGATGATGCTGATGCCCCGATTGTGGGACAAGATGAAGTTTTTTCAGCAGACAATTTAGTTTCAACTTCAGCAGTTGCAATTGATCAATCAGAGAGAGACCATATGGATACTGTGATGGAAGGTTCTAAAACTGAAGCCATGCAAGATAACTCTAACGGAAAACAATCTCAAGATGATGGTTCTGTGAGTGATAACTTTGTCCATACCTATAACAGCAATATGCCCTCTGCTTCCTCTCCTCAGGTATATGATTCTAGAAATACCCACCATGTCGAACCGTCGGATGAGCTTGCTCTGCCTCATGCAGAGCTTGCAAGTATTTCTGTGAGAGCACCAGGAGCTGTCGACTCTCCTAAATATGTTTCTAATTCTTCTAAAGATGTTTTGAATTCTCCTAAACATCTCGTCAATTCTCCCAAGCATGTTTTTGGTTCTCCTAAACAGTTCGGTTCTCCTAGATATGGTATCAGTTCTCCTAAACGTGCGAAGCAGGGTGATATGAAGATAAGTCTTATTGATACAACAGCACCTTTTGAGTCTGTTAAGGAAGCTGTTTCAAAGTTCGGAGGAATTGTTGATTGGAAAGCCCATAGAATGCAAACTATAGAGGTATATGTCTTTTAGCTTTGTTATTAGATTGACTTGTATTGCTGCTTTTTGTTTATTGTGATTCCTTTACAGCCACTATTTGTATTTTGTTGACCTGTTGTGCTTGCTCTCAAATAATGCTTACTAGTATTTGTTCGTGACATTTTTATTGCTTGTTGCTGCAAAGCTACAACAATAAGTTTGTTTAGTAGTATATAGAAATGGTCTGAGTGAGATATTATACATATAATCGGAGTATGTGTCATTAAATTGGTGAGGAATTGTCAATTACGGTGCAGTGAAGGCGTTGGCTAGTTGCATTTATGAGATGTTTTAAAAGCTATAGAGTATAGAGAAGGTAAAGGAGGGGATAATGCCATATTGGTAGCTTAATGGTGAGAAACTAGGTATTATGAAGGCGGTGATGATAGAGATGATGTCTCAAGCTAATATACCAATAGAGGCCCAAGTTGAATCTTTATGAACCTGTCTTTAGTTTTATTGTTCTCATTCTGAAGGTATTCTTTTTCTTGAAGTCTATATTCACTATAATAGCCTTTCCACTTTACTTTGTCTTTACTGCTGCCAACATTAGAATTAAACTGAACTCCTTGTGGGAACTACATATAGTTTATTTCTGTTTTGAGTCTATCTTCCTAAGAGCTACAGTAGCATCTTTATTATCACATTAATACAAATTAAGGAAACTATCGCTTTGCATATAAGAGTATGTGATTGTCTGCAGCAGCACTTCTGTTACTTGTTGAGGTACGAGTTGTTGTTGCAGTTGCGAGGTCATAGTGCCGGTATGTTTGATGATTGTAGTGACACAAGGGCTAAACATATGCTTGATATCAATATATTATATCAACCAGAAAGAAACTATTCTGTGTCTGCTTATGGAAAATGATTTCATTTGATGTTTACTGTTATATTATTCAAGTAATGTTAAGAAGAAGAGTTCTCAGTTTTTGACTTTTTTGTCAAAAGTTCTATATTCGGAATATTGCCACTTAACTACTTTCTTTTCCATCTTCTTCTTCTTCATGAATGCTTAAAGGGATGCTAATCTGAAGATTTGACTATAAAAGTTGCATTGTATTGCAATGTGCTTCACTAAAAGATTTGTCTTCCACTGTACTTGACTTTAAATTTCTTTTCTGGTCATGTAGAGACGAAAATATGTAGAGCAAGAACTTGAAAGGGCACAAGAGGAGATGCCTGAATATAGGAAAAGATCTGAGGCTGCTGAAGTGGAAAAAAGTCAAGTACTCAAGGAGGTGGACCAAACTAAGAGACTAATAGAGGAACTAAAACTTAATTTGGAGAGGGCACAGACTGAAGAACATCAGGCAAAACAAGACTCAGAACTAGCCAAGCTAAGGGTGGAGGAGATGGAACAAGGCATTGCTGAAGATGCCAGTATTGCAGCCAGGGCACAGCTTGAGGTTGCCAAAGCTAGGCATATAGCTGCAGTTTCTGAGTTGAAAACTGTTAAAGAAGAGGTGGAAGCATTGCGCGAGGATTATGCTTCTTTGATGGTTGATAGAGACATAGCTGTAAAGAAGGCTGAAGAAGCTGTTTCTGCATCCAAGGAAGTTGAGAAAACAGTGGAGGAACTGACTATTGAGCTGATTGCTACCAAGGAGTCCTTAGAGTCTGCACATGCTGCTCATCTGGAGGCAGAAGAGCAAAGAATAGGGGCAGCAATGGCCAGAGATCAAGATTCTCACCTTTGGGAGAAGGACTTGAAGCAGGCAGAAGAGGAAGTTCAGAGACTTACCCAGCATATTCTTTCAGCAAAGGATCTTAAATCGAAACTAGACACTTCGTCAGCCTTGCTACTTGATTTGAAAGCAGAATTAGCAGCTTATATGGAATCCAAATTTAAAGAGGAAAATAATGCAGAAAGATATTCAAATGGTAAATTAGAGGAACCAGAGAGGAAAACTCGTGCTGACATACAAGCAGCAGTTGCTTCTGCAAAGAAGGAACTCGAAGAAGTGAAGCTAAACATTAAGAAAGCTACTTCTGAAGTCAATTACTTGAAAGTGGCAGCAACGTCCTTACATTCAGAGCTTGAAAGAGAAAAATTGGCTCTTGCCACCATTAGGCAGAGAGAAGGAATGGCATCAGTCGCAGTTGCTTCTTTGGAAACTGAGGTGGACAGGACTCGGTCTGAAATAGCCCTTGTTCAGATGAAAGAGAGAGAAGCTCGAGAGAAGATGGTAGAGCTGCCCAATCAACTACAGCAAGCAGCCCAAGAGGCTGACCAGGCCAAGTCACTTGCCCAGATGGCTCGTGAAGAGCTTTACAAGGCAAAGGAAGAAGCGGATCAGGCAAAGGCTGGAGCAAGAACCATGGAGAGTAGGTTACTTGCAGCACAAAAGGAGATAGAGGCTGCCAAGGCTTCAGAAAAGTTAGCTTTAGGTGCTATCAAAGCACTGCAAGAGTGTGAATCAGCTAAAAAGAGTGATGATATGGATTCACTTACCGGTGTTACACTTTCTTTAGAGGAGTATTATGAGCTCAGCAAGCGTGCCCACAAGGCAGAGCAGAAGGCCAATGTAAGGGTGGCGACTGCCATCTCGCAAATTGAGATAGCAAAAGAGTCTGAGTCGAGAAGCTTGGAAAGGTTGGAAGAAGTCAATAAGGAGATAGCTGCAAGGAAAGAAGCACTGAAAATTGCAATGGAGAAGGCTGAGAAGGCCAAGGAAGGAAAGTTGGCTATAGAACAGGAGTTGAGAAAGTGGAGGGCAGAACATGTGCAACAACGAAGAGCTGGCGAATCTGGTCAAAATGTAAACAACACTAAAAGTCCTACACCAAGCTTGGAGGCGAAGAAAGAATCAAAGAAGTATGACCGCATGCCTTCGGCTGCTGCTGTTAATCATATGACAATCCCAAAGTCATCTGTGAGAGGAAGTAACACTGGAACTGAATCATCTACGGAAACTAAGAGTGCAAAGAAAAAGAAGAAGTCATTGTTTCCAAGGGTTTTTATGTTTTTGGCTCGTATGAGGTCACGAACATCCAAGTCATCATCAACATAAAGCTTCACAACAAGCATATGTAATTAATTTCTGGTGATTTTACCTTTCTTTTTGGCGGGGAACAACTTTCATTGTGACCATGAAAGCTGGATATATGACAGAATTTTACTCAGATGTAAATGATGATGATTGTTCCATGTATGATATTGAATTATACTTTTTTTCCTCACAGAAAAGATAGTCTGGTGGGTGGATTCTGGAGAATGTAATAAATTCGTGATAGCGTTTGATTTGGGGGGAAAAGAGAGAGACCTGTTCTGTGATGTATAGGAATAAATGTTTGAACCAGAACTCCTGAGAAGTTATGCTTGATCTAATGAAAGGATTTGAGGTCTTTGTTACTTATTGAATTGGCTGTAGAATCACTACTACTTTTGTTTTGCATCCGAGATTACTAACTTTATTACAAGCAGTGATAAGCAACTAAGCAAATCACTCTGAAATGAATCTTGTAATTTGAAACCAAAAGGTGAGATGAATGTTACAATTTCCTGGGATTTATCAATTTATAGAACCTGCTCACTTTAACACTGGAAATTCGGAAAAAAAATTCAATCAAAGCAAACCAATAATCTCATTATATGATTTTATACTTTTTTTATAAGGGGGATTTTAATTTTTTAATTTTTATTCATGCCAAGAAGATAATTTCATGCTTCATTGGCTTCCAACGAGTGCTCAAGCTCGTTGCAATATCCTACAATTAAATAATCAAGAAACCATTTTAGTAATTACCGGCATGTATAAATTCTACATAATCAATTTGATGGAATGAGAGGAAGAAGAAGGAATCAGTTGGAAACATGCTGTTCCATCTTACAAAAGCATTAAGTGACTTGTTTTTAATATAAATTTTTATTTAAGTAGGGATGGTAACAGATCAGATATGTTACCAGGATGCTAATATTTATATTGGTTCATTCAACTAATGAGTATGAAAAATTATATTTATATTCTACCCTAACGTATCAGGGGCTCCATGCAGGGGTGGACATGAGGATAGTTAACACAGACGGCTGATTGAGGCTCCAAATTTAGGCCAAAATTAGTGGTCTCAAATTTAAGAAAATTAAAACTCATTGTATTAAAAAAATCTAAAAAAATATGGGATACTAATATATAACGTATCCCTTCAATGCCGTATTTTTACATTTAATAATATGGGGTACTAATATATGTATCCAATTCATCCAACTAACAACTATCGAAAATTATACCAATACTCACCCTAACCCTAACCCGTGAGAGTTATGCGTAGATTTTTACAATCCCTAATTTCAAGTGTTGTATATATAGTTCGTCGTTGTGGGAAACTTGCCGAAAATGTTGTCATGCAAGGGCCCCTCCCTTTTCATGTTCGGCAAAAATGCAGATGGAAAACTTGATTCCAAAGTTCCGTTTATGGTACCCAGCTTTCATCCTGAAAGAACTTATGTTACTGTTACATCTTTGTGCATGAGGACCAGAATTCCATCTGTAATTAAAAGTACAGTTTTAGCCTCTTTAAAAGATAGCCATACGCTGCGACATGGAAGAATCAAAGGTCTCATTTATGAAAATCAAGGGGAATTTGATGAAGATTATGATCTCTGTACTGTTAAATGTGTTAGAGAATTTAAAAGACGGATAAGGAATTCTGTATTCTTGAAAGGGCCAAAGAAGCTGGCTCTTTAGTTGTGGTGGTAAATTTCTAAATATCCCACTGCTTTTGGTTCAAAATTATACATGTTTCTAGTTTCTCTATTATCAAATGTCAATTCTCGTTCATATTTTTTCTGTGCCTTGATTGAGCTACATGTTTTATATCAATGTCCGCTTAATGCAATGCTCTACAAAACCTTGGAATGCAGAATTTGGGAGTATTGGGCTGAGTGGTGAAGCCACTAATGGAAGAATGGATTAGTTGTTTCGATTCATTTTAAAAATTTATTAAATATGTTTTATAAATTAATGAAAAATTTGATTTATATATGAGATAATTTTAATTTATCATTTTTAAAATGAAAAATATCTTCTACTTTTTGTGAAAATCGAATTTTACACACTAAATCAGTATTATGAATTTGAGCCATTAAGATAACGCCGCAATCAAGATGTGTAATTCAAAATATCATAACCTAAGCTACTAGAGAAAGTAGAAGAGTTTCAATTCAATATTACAACAAAAACTCTAGTAGCCACATTTAGTAATTAGTAGGGTCCATGATTTAAAAGGGAGACAGCATAGTAGAATCATCAGTCAGCAGCAGATACTGTTATTTAGAGGGTGCCCTTTAGCCGGAGCTCGGAGACACCACCATTTCAACTTGACCAATCACATAATGACACATGGCTACTTTGCGGCCTCTGATAGAGAGCAAAGGGCAAGCGCAGTGGCAATCCGCAGACAAAGACATGGTGATCGCTAAAGGACATAATATCATTATCAGTCAATTCAAATTAATGTGGGGGCAATGGCGATCCATCTTGCTGCATAACCCATAATTATTTTTTTTTATTTTTATTTTTTTAGTATATTGAAAGTTCAACAGTTCTGACCCTAAAATCCGTTATAATTCAATCAAACTTGGTTTCTTATGAAATCTGCCAAGATATAATATCAACATCTATTTTATTGAGAGTAATTATCTTTTTCTTTATGGTGTAAGCACATTTCAATATCAGTCTGCTCCACTAGAACACTTTCAATTATTATAAACTACATATTAAAACTCATTGGAGATTACAAAATACATGTTACATAATGAGGTGAAAGAGATATAACATTAATTAAATCATATCAATTACATCCCCATATGCTTGAAGGGGATGTTATTGTCTTTCAATAAAAATGAAAATTGCTTAGCCGATTTTTTTTTTTTTAAATAGAATTATGGTGGATGTTGCCTCTTTAGCTTGTGGCTTCTTTCCAAAATCTTGCAGGAAGTCCTTGGTTAGGAATTGGGAATGGACCATACTGAATCCCACTTTGGGGTCCTATCACTTCCCACCTGAAAATACCAACAAAATACAAAATATTCTTGTAATACAACATCAGAAAATTCATTTTCTACATCAAAGTTTATTTAAAAGTTCTGAAGAGAAAAAAAAAAATTGTCAAATCTGGAAGCATTATACAAAATTATTATCAAGATTCAAGTTTCTATCGAATATGATGATGTTGAATAGCAGAGATTTTCAAACAATACCTGAATTTGGAGACCAAATGGTGGGTCATTACAAGCATCTCCAGCTTGGCAAGTTCATTTCCAGGGCAGGCATGAACTCCACTGCCAAATGGCATAAATGTATTGGGTTTCGGCGCAACCTGCATTACAACCATGAAAAAACAAAAGAAAATTTAAAGAAAAATTTCCGAAAGTCAGAGCCATAAACATGTTCTACAAAAATCTTGCCGTAGTGCTTTTAGATTTACGCGTGTACACAAACAGAAAACAAGAAAAGAGAAACACACACATACACATCTTTGCCAACTAGATTGTACCTCAAATCTTGAAGGATCAAATTTCTGAGGATCAGTAAAATATTCTGGACTGTGATGAATGATCCTGAACAGAGGCAGTACCTTCCAGCCTTTTGGAATCAAGTAACCTGTGGTCAATCCCACAGTCAAATGTCATTTTCTAGAAGACAATATATTTGCTCTCTAAAACAATTGGCTGCTCTAATTAATTTCAGGTGTTTCTTTTTTGTCCTAATTATATCCATTTGGGTACCGAAATTTAGAAAATGTGATTTCTTTTACCTTTGTATTCCACATCAGCCACTGCTTCTCTAAAGGTGAAGGATATAATGCTTGCCATTCTTAAGCTCTCCAATATAACCTGAAAGTATTACAAGTCAATATGTTTCTATTTTTTAGTAGCTAATTAATGCCAGAACAATACCCAAACTTGGACAGTTAATTAGTTAGTTAGTTAGTTAGTACCTTATATGTAACTGGCATGTTTCTCGTTTGTGTCCAGCTCAAGGGTTGGTTACCGTCTTCATTTAATTTACGGATGGCCTTTTGTTCAGCCTAAAAAGACAGAATCAACAAATCTAATTAATATGTTTCACATAAATATCAAAGATAAAAAGGACAAAAACTTGTTCTTCTAGTTCTAGAGACCCCGCGCTTCTTATAGACAATACCTTTACTGCCTCTAGAAGTTTCGGGTTGTCATGGAGGTACTTGACAATCCATGTCATTACACTTGCTGTTGTATCTTGAGCAGCAAAAAGCACTCCGATTATGTTATCTTCAATTTTATCATCACTCAAAACTTCTCCTTTATCATCTTTCGAGTTCAATAAACATCCCAATAGATCCTTTTCCTTCAATCTCTGCTCCTTCCTTTCGCGAATTATATCTCTCAGAATTTCATTGAGCCTCTTTCTTGCCTAATGTAAGAGCTCAATTTCATTAGTTATGTCAAAATTAAAACTTATCAAGCACATATATATGGCAAATTATTACTTATATATTACTTGCACTAGCTACCTGTAGGGCCTTTTTGTAAGGAGTCCCTGGAATGTTTGTAGGAAATGAATTGTAGCCTTTATCCATTATCAAGTAGTTCTTCTTCAATTCTCCTCTATAATTTTCCTTCAAGTGCCCAAAAATGGTCAGTATGCCAACTTCAAAAGAAAGCTGTAACAAATAGAAGAAGAGACAAGGCCATTGATGAGAATTACATTAGATTTTGCAAATAAGAACGACATTCAAGAAAGCTACAAAAGGGCAGCTTAAATATTAGAAAACCTTTTTCAGTTCCTGAAAGGTGTTAATGACATGCCCCCCGTCCCACGAGTCCAAGGCAGAGACTGCCGCAGCTTCAATATCTGTGACCAAGTTACGAATTTTTTCAAGGGACAAGGAGCCTTGAACAAGCTTCCTTAGGCGAAGATGATAATCTCCTTGGTGAAAAAAGATTGCTGATGGACCAATTAAACGTTCTTTGCTTTTCGGATATGTTGGCTTGAACAAATGAGCTTGTGTAACCAAAACAAATTTAGCAGCCTCAGGGCTAGCCAGCATAACACATGGGCACCCAAGAATATGAGTCTTGAAAATTTCCCCGTACCTGAACCACCATGATCACCATCACATTTGAGAACAAAGAATGACTTTGACAGAGTTTAAGAAAAAAAAAAAGACGAGAGAATTGAAACCTTTTCTGTTTGGCAGCAAAGAAAATATTTGGGTCTTGAGAGTAGAGTTGAAGAGTCTCTCCTATGAAAGGCCAACCCATTGAACCTGGAGGAAGCTTAGCTTTCTTTTGAGGTTCTCTCTTGTCTCTTCTAATTAAGAACGTATATGAAGGTAGAGCAGCAAGCAGAAAGATGAAAACACACAGTAGAATTCCCTCCATTATTATCTCTCCTTTTTTCCTTTTTTTGATTATTTCAGGAGACGAGTAAGCTGATGAATCACAGTGAAATACAGGCCAATGATTTGCTCTTAGGTGTGTTTTGAGTCATTGGAGGGAGAAACTGAAGGTTTATATAGGGAGAAAATTTTGGAGCGAGGATAAAGACAAAAAACAAATGTAACTCCGAAATTTTGGCTTTGTATATACACGGTAGATTCATACAAATCCAACCACAATAGGACATAAATGATACACGATTTTTGATTAGAGAAGATCTTATATGGGACGGTTCCAATGATTATCATGTGTCCCAATTATTTTAAATTTGAGATATATAATACTAATTAATTAGATGATTTTATAAGACTTATCCTCATATAAATTTTTCTCGTACTATTATTCCTTCCAAATATTAAATGATCATTGCATACTTAGATTTCTTAACACAAAAGCTGGGATGCAACGTCTTGCAAGATTTTTGATTACATCTTATCTCCATTAAACACTGAATTTATACAGATTAATATGGTCCGGACAAGTTTCAGAACACATATTTTAAACCAATTTTCCTTTTCAACTGTTTCCTAAAATATAACTTATGTCACTATTTGTCTAGAATTAGGATAATCTCTATATTTTTTCTCCTCTTGATGTTGTTATATATGTGGCATAAAATTCAATCTTAACTATATATGTTTTTGTCTTTGCAAGATATCATTAGATGATAAAGTCAATGAGAGACAAGAAGAGAGGAAAATAATGAGATGGTCCTTATCTATTAATTAGCAAGTAATTCTTTAATATAATGAAAGTTTGGGTGATATGACTTCACCAACTAATAAATATATAATAAATATAATTATATTAAATATAACTATCATTTATTTGATAATTTTTTAATATTTTTATTAGATTATTGTACTTACATGAATGATTTGATATCACTATTATGTTATAAATTTTTTCATTTCATAGATTTCCTATGGCACAACTAGCAGGATTTTGAGTACTGAACCAATGAGTGCCATGCAATATAACCTCCACGTGGCATTTTTATTAAAAGAGTTAATATTATATAGTAATCTGGTTTTCAAGGGACATGGTTTGGTGGTGTAGGGCTCAAGATCCGGCCTTCAGGTCCTGGATTGGAATCCAGAGAGTGTGTTTCTTGTAATAGCTTGAGACAACCGGGGTTTTTACCTATTCCGATTAAGCTCAAAATGGATAATTTGACGACGATATTTCCAAAGATTTTTTTTTTATTTAAAAAAACTATATAATAACCTAACTCAAAAACACTACTTTTTTAGAGGATCATAATTAAATTTGAGGAATAGGGGTTTCGTTCTTGGTAAGCATTTTGGCCATATGATTAAGAAAAAAAAAAAACCCTGTTATGTTTTCTTGATTTTACTAGAAATGGAGCCAAGGACAAAACTGATCTGCTCATGGATTGTGAATTAAAGATCATGTCCCGGAATGTTCATTAATTCCAGGAGAATGTATACAAATCAAATCAGATATAAAATAAGGCTTCAAATAAAACTTTTCAAGAATTTTGAAGACAAAATGTGATACTGTGATCGCCCATTTTATTTGGTAGGTAATCAAACGCAGGCTAAAAGTCACCGCCAAATATATTCACTCCATAAACATAAGAGAAACAACTAGCGGTTTCTTATTGACCTTGACCTAATAATTGGAATAACTTCTCAGGCAAGAAAAACAAAATTCGGATTTTGAACCACGAATTATTAGTCCTCCGATCCTAACGGTGTTCACTATATTGCATTATTGCTAATATTAATTAATCTAGTTGCTGCTTAGTTTTGTATGAAACAATCACCAAGTAATTGAAAAGCACAGGATATATCTCTGGTGGACTCTGGAGACATGCATGGGCTGCATTAGAAGTGGACTATCTATACATAAATTCGGTGTCAATCATAATTTTTTTATAATTTTTTTTTTAAAATAAAATATTCATCCCGCTAATATTACATGAAAAAATAAATTTTAGACATCTCTTACATGACAGAGAGATGGAAAAACAAAAGATGCGTCAAAAGAGTGTTTAGGATTGTGCTGTTTCGTTCGATATAAAGGGAAATTTCAAGATTTGATGGCAACTCGTAATATTATGTCATATGTAATTAGCATATAGTTAGTTTCACAGTAAACCTACAAATGGGGTTACTTGACGTGTCTATGACACAAGACATGCATATAACTATAAGATTGAAACCATATACGATATATTAGGACATCCCAACATAATACACTATAAGAAAAAAAATCTTTAGTGTCCAAAAATTTAGCGTCGTCAAAAAAATTATCACTAAAAGTATTTTTTAACGTCGCCAAAAAATAACGACGCTAAAAGTAACAATATCTTACATCGAATTTATTAACGACACTGTATGTTAATTTTAGCGTCGCTATTGAATTTGGCGACGTTAAAGGGTTAAATGTATAACCTTTAACGTCGCCTATTTTTAGCAACGCTAAAAAACTATTAATAATAATAACAAGTATTAATAATAATTATAATTATTAATTAGCGTTGCCTATTTCTGACGACACTAATAACGCATGTAATAATAAAAATAATTATTAATTATTATTAATTAGCGTCGCCTATGGAGTTGACGATGCTAAATGCATACATTTAGCGTCACTAAATGCATACATTTAGCGTCACTAAATGCATATGCGACGCTAAGAAACATGTAACAACAACAACAATAATAATAATAATTAATGATATTTAGGTGCATTATACGCGCACATACATATATATTATTCTTTGCATCTTATTACAAAAAATTGATCATAGCCTAATAGTAACTATGCTACACCTTCAACTCTTGAAGTCAATAGTTCAAGTCACACCAATTACAATAATTTGTAGAATTATAAATATGGATTATGTGGGCCCCAACCGTTGAGTGATATTAGGGTCTAGGTGTGGGACCCACCCATGGTTGGTGAGGTGGGGTTTATGATGGGTCCCATAATATATTTTTTAAGATGTAATTTTCGTTTCAGAGATTTAGCGTTGTCTAAGCTTATTCGACGCTAAATGTAATTATTAAATATTTTTAAATAACTTTAAATATATTTAGTGTCGCGGAGTTGGTGACGCTAAATGTCAACTTTTAGCGTCGATATTTCTGTTGTCGACACTAAAATATTTTCGCGACCAGCTTTTAGCGTCCATTTTCTGCATCGCTATGTCTCAACGCCAAAACTTTTAGTGTCGATATTTTCCTCTTTTAAGGCGACGGTGAAAACCCGTTTTCTTGTGGTGATATTAGGGATATTATCATTTTTTCAATCAAATATTGATTTTATATATGAAATTATCCGAAAATTTTGAACACGTTCAATTTTACACCTAAATTTTCCATTAGTGTACTAAATTATACCAAAAATGATTCAATCGTTAGTGTACTTATTTACACCTTAAAAATATAAATCAATACACTAACTACAACTTTGGGTATAAAATTGATTTTTTTTTCAAAGTTTTTAGATATTTTAATACCTAAGCCATTCTTCAGGGTGTACATGATAATTTCCCTAATATTAAATACAAATCTCAATTAGGGATCACAAAAATTCCCATGGAGATGAGACCTATGGGGGCCCGGTATGTTGGGGGTAAGAGGATAATTTTCTTATACCCGTTGGTTGAATGGGTAGGATATGGATATTGGCTTCCCGTTGAAATAAATGTAAAATTCTCATGTGAAAGGGGACCTGCACGGGACACGGTATATTATAGGCGGATACGAGGATAATTTTTGTACTCATTCAATACGAATATTGACATCCACATACCATATTTGATCCGTTGTCATCCCTAATCTCAGCAAGACTATTTCGTCAAATAAAAATTTAATTAGGGGTGAAACTATGTACGGGCTTAGAAATATTTTATGTTTTTCCTATTTAAATATTTCTATTAGGTATTGTAAAATTTAAGATTTCTACATGATGGCCTCCACTAACTTTATACATGTTAAAGTTTATGATTTTTCTATCAACAATTATATATTCACATAATTTCTTAACTCTCCCTCTCTCATACGGAAAATGGATTGAGTTGGCAAGACTGGACTGGGTATAATATAATGAGTCTATAGACAAAAGTAAACCATGGCTTTAATATTATGTTAATGACTTATTAGACCCTGTAGCCTTTAGGTATCATAAAATTAACCAACTACACCTAAACCACTCCACCTATCGAATGGTAAAGATTAATAAATACTTTGGAGTATGATTAGGAAATCACGTGAGCTATTTAAAATATAAATAATCATTAAACAAATTAAGAGGGTGATTTCGGATAAAGAAGTGAAGATATATGCCAAAATTAAGAGAGTTGCTCTATAAATAGCATCTCGTCAAAGAGAAAATGCATTTTATTATGTTTTATTCTATTCCAATCCGATCAATTTTTTTTTGAAAAATCCGAAAGAGAGAAACAAGCAAACAAGCAATTCTCTTTAGACCTTTTTCATTAAAAATAAATACCCAAACTAATTTGAACTTGGAAATATCTTGTGTGCAAGTATCGTGACATTGCTCAAGAAAAAAAAATTCATATTTGAATAATCACACGTTAAATCAATGAGGTAAATCTCTCAATTCTATTTAATTCAGTGTTTGTAGGAAATTGTTCCTACATGCCAAAAACTTGAACTAATAATTGAGGACACGACATGAAATAATAGAATTAAGATAATTTTCGACATAAGCAAAGTTCACGGTTGTTTTTCGTTTCAAGGACAATATAGAGAATTTATCCTTCGAACAAACCTCTAACTGTTAATTTGTTTATTTATTGGGAACCACACAAATTTGACAAAAGATAAATAATCACAGAGACATGAATTTACATGGTTCGGCTGAGAGTGTCTCAAATCTATGTTTACGGGAGAAAGGGGAATGATTTTATTAGCCTCGGGTATATACCGACCCGAGTGCTTAACAAAGAAATTACACTTGGTACACAACAAATAACCTCTAGGGTTTACAATGTGCTCCGGTACATGACTCACTTTCTCTCTCTATCACTATAGCTTGCTTTACTAGCCTTGCTATCAATTACAAGTGTTGTGAAATGTGAAAGTTGCTTATCTTTCTATTGTGACTTCTACCATTAATATAGGTTCTCAAATTCACTATTGCAACATAAAAATTTATAAGTTCCGACCTTATACACCTATGGGGGGAACAAGTGTATTCTGCGAAATTTAAAAAATATATTATATCTAAGACACGTCTAATTTAGAGTTTTTGTGTCTATAGATCAACCACTTGTAGGAGCGAAGCGGGGTTTACCGCTATACCTATGAAGTTGGCGACCACTACATTGTTGTGCTCGCAGCCCGTAGAGAGTAGAATAATAGAGTCGCCACCCGGTATGAGACACCATAAATGATTTAAGGCTGCACTACACCCCTCCCAATGTCTGATCTTAAACTCGTTTGGGTTCAGAATGGTCTCTTACTGATGCCAGTATAATATTTATGCTCAAAAGAGGTATCTACACGTCTTGTCATGCAAGAACACACAATACAAAATTTTAAATCATACAAGGTGCAAACACAAAACAAAAGGAAGTAAATAAATAAATAAAGTTTATGTGTGGAAATAAGATATTACAACTATAATTAAACAAGCTAAACAGGCTAAAGCACGTATTAGGTGGGCCTAGCCTCAGAGAGGCATGACCGAACATGGCCTAAATTCGGCCGGATATAGAATTCAATCTTTATATCCAGTCAGACTTATTGGAAGTCTGGTCAGATATATTGTGTAGTCCAGAAAAGTAGAAACATTTATACGCAATAACAGATAAAATAAACTTGCATTTGGATATATTCAAAACGAAATAACCATCTCCTAGTGGTACATGTAGTTGTATCCCGAGTGTGAACTATATATTATCCATTCGGAATCGGCTATGAAACTTACGTCCATGTTTCCATCTTATATACCACGAGGATCATACGACCGAATATATAACATGTCTGACCGGACATAATACATATAAGGCTGGCCATTATTTACAGATCATACAATAAACAACACAATATGCATATTAATCTTATCTTAAGCAGTATATGCATATCATAGATTAAATAGTAAAAAAAACAATTGAACATGCATAAAGGGATAATGGCGATTAACGTGAAAATAATTAAGCAAGTAGTAAAATACATAAAACAGTGAGCATGATCAGATATATCTATACTCGGCCAGATGTGTGTGCATGTAGACCGGGCCACGATTCCGGTTCGGAACGGAACCGTGGCCGACCGGTTCGGTTGGGGTTCGACCCCAACTCGAACCGGTCCGAACCGGTGGAACCTTACGGTTCCACCGGTTCAACGGTTCCAACCGGAACCGAAACGGTTCCGATTGGAACCCTACAGGAACCCTAACCCCAACGGCTACTAGCCGTTGCCGTTGGGGGAGGGCAGGGAACCGTTGGCTCACTGCCCTAAAAAAAAATGCCGTTAAGGCATAAAAAAAAATTAAAAATTGTAAATTCCTAATATATCCCTAATAACGGTAATAAAACGGTTATATTTATGGGCATTTTTGGTATCAAAAAAATTCTAAAACTCTATAAATATGATTCATTTTTCATTATTTCAACACACCAAATTCTCAACTCTCTCAATTCCTACAATTCTCTTATTCTCAATCTCAATTCAATTAGTTATTATCATTCGCAATTAGTCAATTTTCTTATTTTTCTTACTTATTTCTTAAACGAAAAATGACAAGCTCATTTGAGAACATCATGTCAAATATGCCAACCCAAGAGAGCGGCCCTAGTGTCGGTTCACAATCACGGAGAAAAGAAGTTAAAGCTCGTTCCTCGGATGTTTTCAAAATTCATTTTCATTTAGAAAAATTAAACGATGACAGTTCAAGAGCGATTTGTAACTATTGTGGGGTTTCCTACAAATTTTCTGGTGGATACGGTAATATGATCAAACACCTGGAAAGACATCATCCGGTTGAACTTGGAATTGATACGACGCAAACTCAAATGGCCAGGTACGCATCATCTAGTAGAGGTACGAGTGCTGTAGATTTATTTAAATATTCTGATGCAAAAAATAGAGAAGAATTTACGAAATTAACTTGTATGGCACATATTTCTTTAAGCTTTGGTGAAAAATTTCATTTTACTAATTATGTGCATAATGCTTTAAATCCTTCTGCATGTAGAATGACTCGAATAACAACAAAACATCATATTTTTAAATTATATAAAGATGGTAAAATTATTTTAAATGAATTATTTAAAGAGATGAAAGGTCGTATTTAATTGAATTATTTAATGATTATATTGTAAGATATAACTTAGGAACATTAGGTGAATCTAGTAGTAGCGAACCGGTAATTCAAAAAAGACTTAACGTAGGGGATCGTTGGTTATTGAAACGAAATAAAAAAGCTAGGGATACGACAACTAATAACCCCGAATTATATAATTATTTATCTACAAATTTCGAGTTTCCTACTGAAAGTTTAGTTATTAAAAATTTTAAAATCCTTAATTGGTGGAACCGACATCAAAATATATATCATGTTTTTATCAATTATTGCTAAATAGATATTGGAAGCACATATTTCCACCGTTGCGGTTGAGCAAGCCTTCAGCTTAGAAGACAATATATTGGAAGCTAGACGATCTTCATTACATCCAAGCACTCTAGAAGCAACAGCTTGTGTGGATGATTGGACTCGAGCTGATCTGAGACAACAAGAAGATGCCCCCGATGATTTTGAAGATTTGTTCGATAATGCATCTGCAACAACAAGTGCAAGCGGAACCGGAGCTGAATTATCAACTGATAATGATGATTGATAATTATAAAATTGTAAATTTACAAATGGGAAATATCTTAAAGTTGTAATAGAACTACGTGAGCTTTGATTCCTCTCACCCCTGGAGGATACGTAGGTAACTTAAATTTTTAAAAATTTAAGCTAAAGCTCTTCAATGTAATAATTTTATTTATTTATTAAATTAATCTCATTTATTTTAATTTATTTTCGAAATTAAAAAAAAGGTTCGAACCGAACCAGAAACGGAACCGAACCAGTCGGTTCCGGTTCGGTTCAAGGTTTCGGTTCCACTTCAGTGTGGAACCGGAAACCGGCCGGTTCGATTCAATTTTGAACCGGAACCGAACCGCCGGTCGGGTCTATGTGCATGTCCAGCCGGACGTAGCATACGTCTAGTCGGAGATACCGTGTCAAAAATAGAATCTCAGATACACATAATATTAACAAAAGTGACCTCATGTCGTACATTTTCTATGTAATTAGGCTTTGAAGACGCTTCTGATCGTCGGATTGCTGCCAGATTCACACCAGAAAGTATGAAACTCCAAAGGAAGGTAGGTATTTTCCTCTTTCAAGGTTATTGTTGCAGGATTTTTAGGTTTCTTTTGGGTTTTTCAGCATTAGCCTCACATTCCTCTTCAAAACCAGCCTCTTTTATAGGTGATAAATAATGTCTGAACATGGAAGGGGGAGCAGAATCCCCTTCTTTCCTCCTCTCTGTCCGACGTTACTGGATTACAGGAGTGTGAAATGTTTGACGCATGTTTGACCAGACGTATAATTTGAAATATATGTCTGGCCAAACGTTTATAAGTTTGTGGCCTCAGTTATGGGCAATTTGCACATACGTTGACCATTTAAGACATGTCCGGCCAGCTATTAAAATTGAATTATATTTCCGACTGGAGATAGTTAGGTTCCTTAACTTCAGTTCTGACAATCTGTTCATTCAATGATAGTTGTATCATGTCCAACCAGATTTAAGGTTTTCAAGGTATATCCAGCCAGATGTTATGGTTAGAGGGAAAGAAGGCCGGACATAGGTGATTCCGACTTACTTTTGGTTGTATTACTCATAGTTCCTTTCCTTCTTGGCGTTCATCCTAATAATTTCCCAATTTTCAGAGGGTGTCCCTATAAGAGACTCATTGGAAAAAAATACAGTTTCTACAGTCGCCTCCACTTTGGTAGGCTTGTGCAGTCTGTGACAATGATAAGTCTATCAAAATCATGCATGTATTTTTTTACTTACCTGACTTGTCAGTCTTCACCGGACTTACCTGGTTGTGTAGTAGTTTGATTGTTGTTTATTGTTTGTTGTTTGATGGGCCCTCCGGCCTTTCCGATGCCTCGATTGGTAAGATGCCTTGATCTCTGCTGTTATAGTGGTTGGACCATTGGTCTCCCGATACCTCAATTATTTTTTTAGAAGTCGCTTGGCATTCCAAATCTATTTTCAAATCTATTGGTATTCTAATTCCATCGATACTCTGAATCCTCCAACCTTTCAAATTCATATGGCTTTCTAAATCCATTGCCTTTCTAACTCCATTTAGCTTTCCGAATCTATTCCTAGCTTTATTGCCATTCTACATCCCTTGGAATTTTAATTCCATCCAACTCCGCGAGTGTTCCAATCATATTGGCATTCTAAATCCAATTGTGTTCTAATTCATGTGGCATTCCAAATCTCATGGCATTCCAAATCCCGTGGTGTTCCAAATCTTGTAGCGTGTCAAATCCCGTGGCATTCTAATTCCATTGGTGTTATAATTTCATTTAGCTTTCTAAATCTGGTAGTGTTCTAAATTCCTCGACGTTCTAAATTCATTGGCGTTCTAATTCCGTCCAACTCCGAGAGTGTTCCAATCCCATTGGCATTCTAAATCCATCTGCGTTCTAATTCATGTGGCATTCCAAATCTCATGGTGTTCCAATTCCATTGGCATTCTAATTCCTTCAGCATTCTAATTCTGTCCAAATCTATGAGTGTTCCAATCCTATTGGCATTATAATTCCGTTCAACTTTCCAAATTTGGTAGTGTTCCAAATTCATTAGTGTTCTAATTCCTTCGGTGTTCTAATTCCGTCCAAATCTGTGAGTGTTGATGAGTGGAAAATATATCACTATTTACCGCCCCTTTAACCTAATATTTTGTATGGTTTCTCGGGTTTTATGAATGTTTTGATGTGTTTTTGTGTGTTTTGCAGATAAATAAAGTTTTGGGACTCAATGGAATCAATCAAGACTAAATGTGGAACAAATAAGGGCAAAAACTGGACTTGACATTTGGATTTTGGAGGTTGGAAACTTGAAATGGCGTTCTAACGAAGTATAATTTCGAAAATTTCAACTTTGCGTAATTTTCGTATTTTGGCCATAACTTTCTACTCTGTTATCGGATTGAGGTGATTCAAGTTCCAGATTAAAAGAGACTCAAAGATCTGCAACTTGGACGTTAATAATAATTTTGAATTCGGAAGTTTTCATGACCAAAATTGATAAAACATCCGTAAGTGTGTTATGTGTAATTATTAAAGTCATTTTCAAAATAAAAAATCAAATAAAATAAAAAATCAAAATTGTCAAACTTTCACCAAACATGGTTGTATATTTGGTGGAGGATTTGGTGTCATGTTTTGTGTCATGTTTGGTGGAGAAATTAGTGGAGAATTTGGTGAAGGCAAAATTTTGCCTATAAATACTAAGCCATTTCATTTGTGAAATTCATACATTCTTCTGGGGATTTCCTTAAGAATACTAAGAATATTGTATCTTGTTTAT